>BMAO01007102.1:0-129676 GCA_019973975.1 Trichonephila clavata
TTTCCGAAAATTAATGTTAAACTCAACCAAAACAACATAGACAATCAAAGATCAATTGTCTAAGCTATTGAATATAAGCCTGTTATTCTGAAATGTGTATTATTTTTCACACTACATAAAATAGAGTCAGCCCAAACAACACATTAATATACATTCACATCCCTCTGAACCAAAAACAGGTGCACTAGAAGGTCACAACACTATTTACCGAATGTACGCGAGAAATATATGGTCAAAAGGGAAAAACAACATATTTTTGCCATTAAGGTATATCTAAAACTATTATTCTTTTATAGTCGGTATTGAATCATATGACTTTTTAATGATTGTTACTTTTTTCATGTTTGTAATTTCCCTCATTTTAAAAAAAAATCAGTTAATACTGATAGAGATTAAATACATTGCAGTTGGTTTCCGTTTTTAAGAATAATCATTGAGAATAATTAATCTTCGGAAGCAGCCATGGGGAAACTCATGCTCCAAATTCTGGGTAATCCTTTCGATAGGGAATTTTAAGCGCATCTTTTCTCTTCCAGTGGGGAAATTCAAATGTTAAGAGGAAAGTAATTAATTATTTTTTGGGGACAGTGGCAACGATTATTTTCTAGCGATTTATTTTTATTCAATCGAATGCTGCAAACAACTTTATGATCTAATTTTATATTGTTGTTCTAGTAGTTGTTCTAATGTTATATGGTTTGGTTTTTTATGGATAGAAGAAAATTTTGCAATATCTGTTCGAAATTGAAAGATTAATTCAATTGATTAATTAAACCTATGTGACGTACTTTGTAGACTGTTTTATTAATGTTGCACTTCAAAGAAACACTAGGGCTGTTGGCGACTGACCTTATAATTTTAAACCATAATCAAGTGAGGACGACAACACTTCTGAGCTCACACCCCACATCTTGCACACCGCGCCAAAGTGACCCTAAAAGTTTTTGACTTGATATATTTAAATTGCTCCAGCCACTTTGAATGTTGGGTTTTTAGTAGCATCGGGACTCGAACTCACGACTTGACACTCATATTGCTGAAAAACTAATGATACTCTTCCAAATTTTATAATGAATTTTCATCCCTTCTTCCCTGTAACCCGGCTAAAGGTGTAGGAGGAACTAAATGATCAATCGACATGATGAACTTCAATTATTTTACTTATCACTATTTCAACTCAGACACAACACTCGAAATAAGATAACTTTGATCATTCAGAGCACGAGGGTGAGATGAGATGACGTGGGGAGAATATAACCAATCCTGCAGATCTAACTCTAACTTGATTAAATATCACAGTACCTGAACTCTTGCGATCTTCTAATCTTTTTACGTGGACTTAAACACTTCTCCAATAGTTGAACTAATCACTTCCTTAATATTCCAACTTCTCGCTTCGAACACTGTTTACGTATACGTTTCACTGCCGAGTTACTTCGCTTCTCCTCTATTCACTTCACATCCAATCTATTCTCACTTCACCAACTCCCAAACTCGAGAATACAGAATGTATATATTAAACTTAATTTGCACAATCACGCTTCCTGTCTTCGGAGAAAGTTGGTAGAAAAAATGATGGCCCAAAAGGAGTTCCCAAGAGGTTAGTAGAAGGAACCGTATAGATCCGTCATAATTTGCGTGATAGAAAAAGCAGCCGATGAATCCAATTATTTGAATAATAACAGATTTATAAAAAGACAAAATAGGTAACTACACTAAGACAAATCGACGTATACAAACAAAGAAATAAAAAACACGTGATTTACTATAGTACAAAACGCCCTCATTATAAACAAGCCTTGCAGCTTTTCAGAAATGGCTCTCTAAAAATTGTTCCACTAACAGGAACTCAGACAGATAGTCTCTGTTATCGCAGTCAACACACGAACTCAACCCTTATTTCAAAGGTCCTTTCTACAGCCTCATGGTAATCTCTAGAAGGATGGATCCTAGGCTTTCTCGATGATATTTTGGCGGTATAGTATTTTCCGTCAAATTTGTCAGCAGAGGCGGTAAACTCGCCAATTTAGTCACCCTGGTCACATCTTATAAGGTTTCCAGTCTATTTTTCAAGTTCATGCAGAGAAGCGAACCTTCCCTGTAAAACTGAATTTTCCCTCAAGCAGAGTGCTAATGAGGGAAAACAACATGTAAGAAATTTATATTCCTTCTTCCCTCTAACCCGGCTAGATGTGTGGGAGGAACTAAATGATCAGACGACATGATGAACTTCAATTGTTTATTTGTCACAATATTCAACACAGACACAATAATACTCTAAGTAAGATAAATAAATTTGATCAACTAGATTACTAAGGTGAGACAAGATAGCGTGGGGATAATATATACGATCATTTGAATCTATCCTTACAATAACTTATACAAAGCTTGTTTTAAAAGGCGCGCTAATAATTTAACTCCCTAACTTCTACTTGGAGTAAAATTACAGTACCTGAACTTTTGCAATCCTTTCAACTTTTAGACATGGCCTTAAACACTTCTCCAGTAGTTGACTTACGCACTTCTTCGAGATTTCAAATTCACGCATCGTACACTGTTTACGTATAAGTATTAGTCGATTTGCTTGCTTCTCATCTATTCCCTTCACATCCAAGCTATCCTTACTTCACTTCCAATGTATCGTCACTTCACTAACTCTTAAAACTCGCGAATCCAGAATATATATATTAAACTTAATTTGCATAATCACGTTTTCCTGTCCTCGGAGAAAGTTGGTTGAAAGAAGGCTGGCCCTAAAGGAATCCCCAAGGAGTTAGTGAAAGGACGCGTATAGATCCGTCATAAACATACGTGGAATGTTTCAATACGAAGTATAAATAACCACATCAATCTGTCGTAAAGTTTCCTATGAAATGTTGTATTACATGAAACGAGGAATCAGCACAAAATTTGGAATTAATTAAGAAGTTGAATTTAAAAAAGTTGTTATTTTTTTTTATCAACTAGGAGAAAAATATATAACAGCAAAGAAGAGAGTACGGGAGAAAAAGCCTGAGAGTGAGCTTTTCAATACCGACAATATTCCAGTCGAGTTGCGGGCCAGAATGCCAATATCATCAAGTTGTCACGTGGAATAATGGAGAAATCAATGAGAAATGGAACAAGGTTTCAAAATATTTACCTTCCGTAATGAGAAAGTTCGATGAGAGAAGTTTGGGTGTGGTGCTGAAGTGTTATCTTTGTTAATGTTCTCGGTTAAAAATAACAAAGTTCGTGTCTCACCTATAGTCTTCAAAATAATTATAATTAACTTAATGATTACAATTATACTAACTCTGGATAAGGTAATTGGCTACATTCGCAGCCATGATTATCTAGAAGAGTATAAATAAATAATTTTTTGATATTTAGTGTCACTTAAATTAGATAAATTGTTTTAAGGATATTATTTCAATAAAAAATTATTTAAATTCAATTTTTATGTAGCTAAGACTTTTTTGCAGGGACCGAACTGGGATTTTTAAATAATTCACATCATTTTCAGAATTATTGTTAATTTAAATAATAACCAGTGCTTTTTGTTCAAAATTCTCTACTCTGATGCATAAAAACCGGAATAGATCCATTCCTTAAACTATAGATTTCAAAAATCCTAGTTTAGGCCCTGTACAAAAATCTTGGCTACACATTTTAACCGTAAATATTATTATTGTAGAAGTATTTTCCATGAAAGGGTGCCAGTGTCTTGAAAATATGTCATTTTTTTTTTCATTTTCTGCCAATAAAATGCATTTAAATAATTTTTTCTTGTAATAGTTTTATATGTTCAGTAATACCCCCGAACATTTGCGATAGGTGGTGAGTGAGTGAAAATTAACGTCGCACTATTCAGTATTTCGAGTACCTGCAATAGTGTTCCTTGAGTATTTCTGACATTTTAACAAAGCCAAAATTGAATAGAGCTCGCTTACACTTTTTCATTCTTCGACAAACTGTGAAAAAGAAAAATTTCACGCATGCACATTAGGGCGAGATTAAATTCTGAAATTATCATTTTCCTGTGGTTTTTAAATATACGTGTACAATTTACGCCTTCTTAGCCTCCTTAGCTCATTGATGCTTTTTAAACTCATCTCGTGTGACTTTATAAATATATATGATTTGTGTACTATATGTATATTCATGTCTCTCTCTCTCTCTCTCTCTGTGTGTGTGTGCGTGCGTGCGTGCGCGTGTGTGTGTGTGTGTGTGTGTGTGTGTGTGTGTGTGTGTGTGTGTGTGTGTGTGTGTGTGTGTGTGTGTGTGTGTGTGTGTGTGTGTGTGTGTGTGTGTGTGTGTGTGTGTGTGTGTGTGTGTGTGTGTGTGTGTGTCATGCAAAGCAGGATTAAAATCTATATTTTGACAGATTTATTCGTAATTCCTTTTTAAAAAGATTAGACTATGAGTTTCTGACTGATTTATTGGCTATTGTAGTAAAGTAATGTCTTAATAGCTTACACGTGCCTTACTGAGTGCTTGAAATTTTTTCCCAAAATACTCTCTAAGTTACTTTCTAAGAATAAGTTATATTTCCCTTTACTTAAAAACGAGACTATATTTTCTCCGTTATATTTTCATTGTATTTAAATGCAGAAAAAGGATAAATTTATCTCTTGTTCTTCGGCACTTGAGCAAATAGCACACTCAAAATAAACAATCATTTAATCTACATATATCCAGAATTTCGGATTTTGCTATGACTACAATCACAAAATAGATACATATTTGCAACATATATTTAGTGGTATTTGTATTGAAATTTATCATATAGTACTTTCAGCATTATCCATTAGTATTATTTTTACAATCTTTTAGTATTCTCAAAAAATTGTTGTGAATTATATGGGTCAGGTGGTCTGAGTGGGTGGAGCGTAGCGGTCACCACGCTCAGATCCAACGTGGAACGAAGAAAACCATATGTAACCATACGGATTCTGACTTAGCCTTAATCTTGAACTTGGCTTCGGCGTAAATAGGTGCCGTTGTTTTACTAGGATTTTTCCCTCGAATATTTCAGTCTAATATTTTAACTTGGTAATTTAATTTGTTAAAGCTTATTAAATTTTAAGTTTGTTGTTGCCTTTTAATGTTACCAATAAATCCTGGAAAAGAACAACTGGAGAACTCCAGAATTCTTTTATAACACTGCACACACGCACCCCACAGTATTTGTTAAAAATTATTCTTAGTGTCACACAAAAGGAGGGGAGAGTTCAGGGGTTTCAGACCTCCCCCCCCCCTCTACCAAATACATCATCGCCCTTGATATCTTTTTTGTTTTGATTTATTATAACCCTATGTATATAGCATGTCAAATATAGTATGTGATACGAGAAGGGTGGATTTTCGACCCTCGACCCCCCACCTCTCTTGAAAAATTCCTGTGTGCGCCACTGATGCTTACGCAATTTCTTTTCCTTTCAATCCAGTAGTATAGGCAAATATAGAGAAAATCTGACTAATCTTATAAAACTATACTTAACTCTTCAAACTTTCTATTTGTTTTTCTTAAAGCTAACTAACATTATTTTACTGTTGCTATCTCATTTTTGACCAATACCGTGTTATTACAGTTTTTTTTATTGCCTTTCACTGTTAGATTTATGGCTACCTAGTACATGATTATTGAGCATGTGGGTGTGTTTAAAGAGAATCATTATTAACACTAAATACATCTGAAACTTTAAAAATATGCAAAAAAGAAGCTATGAAATGACTTTGTGACATTTATAGGCCTCTTAGCATACCAAAAAGAAGGAGTAAAGGGTGGCAGTCTATTCTTTTGCAGACCTCCCCAATTCTCAATTCACCTCACACGCGATGATGACATAAAATGATGAAAAATGGGAGAACCTCTTTTTTTTTTTATGAGACTGTCATGATATTTTAAATCTTCACGCTGAAAGGTCATTTTAGGTCCGGGCAGCCATCAGTTTAAACTTTTGCTTTAAGTCTGTCCGAATACTTTATCCGGTTTCTGTAAGAATTCCCTTAACTTTAAAAAATTGGGAATAAATTCTAAATTTGTGAAAATAATTTAAGAAATTCAATAACAGAGAAAATCAAATTTAAATTAGGTTTGTCTTTATATATTCGAAACTGAAAGTTCTCTTACGATTGTTGCATATTTCTTATGGAATTTATTAAAATATTATTGGGGAAAATAAAGTAAAGCGCATTTTTTCAATGAATTAAAACTTTCCAATGAAATTTTATTTTGATCGCCAAGTTCTCATTGAAACGCTCTTATAATGTAAGGGACGGCGCTGCTTGCAAAAATTACAAATTTTATCATAAAATAAATACAAGAGAAAGTAATATTAACGTATTACATGTCCAGATACAGTCGACTCTCGCTAATTCAAACCTTCGATAATACGAACCTCTCGCTCATTCGAAGTATATGCTCAGTCCCTAGAAAAAATCTTGATATTTCGAACTAAAACAGTACGTTTGGGTACACTCAATATTTCGAAGTAAACTCTGTGACTGGCAGGACTAAGACACACGATATATATATATAATTCGAAGTTATCTTATAAAATTCTCGACAATTCGAACACTTACTATCATGTAGAATCCTGTAGCAAACAAGTTGGAGCTTACAAGTTTTGTGTTGTATTGTCTCTGCTTATCTCCCCTACAACGTAGCCCCTTCGATGACCAACTGTCTACTACCCCTTCTTAGTGTTTTCCGGTTCCTCAGGCAAAAAGACAATTTTATGGTTTTCTTCTTCGAGTGGATGATAGACCTACTGTGTGTGTGCACCTGTTGTCAGCCGTCAATATCTTTTGTTTAACACGTGATCGAGCTACACACGTGTTCAGAAAGGATGGTCCGCTATTGTGAAGAAGAGATGCGTAGGATTGAGTATTTTGCGTCGGATTGACATGACGATTTTCGGCTTAAATGTGTGACTTACAGCTTGTGGCACCAAATAGGACATGGGCCGGACTAGACCGTGCCTTGAAAAATCAATGGTGTTGGAGACATTGTCTGAGGAAACCGGGTGAGAAACGATTTTGTTTCGAATGAGAAATGGAAGCAATTTGGAGGGGCGTGATGGAGCCTGTTTGAGAGGTTAAGAAAGGAGGAGTGTAAAGAGAAAGGAGAGGAGCAATGTGGAGGAGAGCGATAGAAAAAAACTGGTCGAATTTTTTGGAGGACTAATTAAGAGAGAAGAGCACACCCAACATCGATACTATTAAGTATACCCCGAAGCTGAGTGCGAAACTATGAATACGTCTTATGTTAATTTTAAATTCTAAATTTCAAATTAAAAGTTTCAAATTTAAATGTGTTAGAAAAATTTTCTCTTCGTGTATTTTGGGAGTTTTTTTTCTACCCTCTTGATAATTCAAACTCTTGATAATTCGAAGTTTTTCATTAGTACCTCCAACTTCGAATTATCGAGAGTCGACTGTAGAAATTATTTACACTACTTTAAACATTAATTACACAAAATTTATAACAATATTGAGGAAAAAATTTATATCACTCACTTCATTTCACCGGCAATCTTAACTTACAATTACCATCCGGTATCAATGGTCAATTCTTCAAATGAAAAGACGTCGCCAATTGCTAAGATATGCAGGCAATAATGGAAAGCTATGCACGTACAAATAAAATCTTGTACGCACATGCGATGACAGCGTTTTAAGACACATTTTGATTTGGCGATGTTTTATTTATTTGGCGAAGTTTTTCGAAATTATTATACCTGTGAGCAAGCAATAAATCGCCAAATATAAATTGATTCACCAAAATTGCTGCCATTCTCCCCCAACTCGGAATGTACTTGGCAACTTTTGAGCCTGCTTAAAAAAAAAGAGTCTCTGTTCTACAGAAATATAGAAAATCTCATATTTTGGACTGCTTTTTATTTTTGGTCCTTCAGCAACAAAAAATCACTTAGGAACAACATTAAATTAATATTAACTCAGAAGCTCATAGTTGAGGGACAATTTTTCATTGTCACAGATAAATAAAAAGCATACACGTTCTTTTAACATCAACTGTCACTCATAAATACTTAGTTGATAATTTAATCAAACGAAAACTGTACCGTTGCCAATAATGAAATGTGTGGTACTGGGTAAGGTAGGAGAATACTTAATCACATTCCAAGTTCCGTATGACTAGACGAAAGTTCGCTGAAGTGAAGTCACCATCAAATATCACTTGGCACCGATTCAAATAGGAAAATCAGATGTCTGCTAAAGAGTTTGGACCTTGCCCATTAGGCTTCTCATTGCAGCCTGATGTTTCGGTATCTGGGTGGGGTTATATAACCGAATGGCTCTTAATCTTTTAAGTGCTTTCCCGCGCAAAAAAGAGGAAAAAAGAACAAAAATGATTAATTCCGTCCGTGTATTTCCATTCTAATGAACAAAGGAATAGAATGAATTGGGAGAGATCGTGGCTTCATTTTTCAAGAGCTAAAACAAAGGAATAACAAGTCTCGATTAGAAAATTAGTCAATTAAGCGGAAACCTTTATTCAAATAGCGTTTTTGGTGTTCTTTCTCTCTCTCTCTCTCTCTCTCTCTCTTTCAACCTTTGAATGTTAAAAAGTTTTAAGTAAGAGTCAAATGTATTGAAGTGAATTAGTCCAATGATAGCTTTCTTTTAGAAGAAAATGGTTTGTTGACAAGATTTACGTGATAGGAATTTTTAATTCTTCTAAAGAAAGAAGTGGTTAAATGCCAAAAGATTTTTTTTAGCTGGAAAATAGATTTTTTTTTAAACAAAAAATTTTTATGTTCAGAAAATTGAGCATAAATTGCTAAATATTTTTAGCGAAAAAAATCAAAATTTCTAAACATTCTCTTTATGAGGATTATATAGTATTGATATAATGCATGATTAATTCTAATGAAAAGGATGATATAGGTATTAAAAGAGTCAAAAAATAAACAAAAAAAATTCTAAATATGATTTTTTTACAAAAGATAGCTGTTATTTTTTATTGATAAATGGGCTTAATATGTATTTTAAATAATTGTAAAATCCAAAGCATAAAGGGCCCTTTTAATATAAAAAATAAGATCGAAATTGACAGGCGAGTGTTATACGCCGGGTATAAAAATGAAAGCTTTAAAAATATAAAAAGATTAACATAGAAGAAAAATAGATTTCTACATCATCAAAATACTGTTTGTTTAAAAAGAAATAACATTCCTTATGAAGTTAAAGGATTTTAGTTCTAGAAGTATAATGTTGTTTTTTTATAGCCTGGAGTAATACTTCTAATAAATGGCTTCAAAGCATAACAGCATTGGGCACGTATATTTCAGATTTCTTAATAAAAAAAAGTAGATGCACTATATATGGCGAATATACTTAAAAATTGTATCGGGTGCGCATTATACACCGGATTTCATGGTATGTGTATATTTACATATTACAGCTCTGATAAAAAAAAAAGATCAATGTATATGTCTATCAATTTAAGCAACAACAAAAAACATGTCCTTGAAATTACTCGGAAAACTATAATAAAACAATTCATGATGAATATTAAAAATACAAGGCAAGGAGTTAATGCTTTCAAAATTGCAATGTTAGAGATTAAAACCAGACGGGGTTATGCATTCCACAACTCCCAATGAATACTCAGTTTATTAGGTAAGCTGCAATAAGTTGGTTATTATTAGTTTTAACACGGTTTAAGTTAGTAGAATTAAAATTATATAACACTACGTATGTACTGCCTATTTTAACTCGAAAGTATTAAACCATCAAATATCTATATAGATAAAAATCGGTACAAATGATATAATTTTCATAATTATAAATAATTTAATCTGCATCTAATTATAAGTAATTTATATCTGCATCTTTATAGATGCAGATATAAATTAAGTAAACTATTGCTATAGCAGATCCACACACACCTTGTGGTAGACTTTTATACAGGGTTGTTCATAATTCCCTCTAAGTTTTCGAAGCGCTGTAGTAAGAAAACTAAGACAAATACACCAAAGAAAAAAGAAAATTTGAAAGAATATAGAAGTAATTCAAGTTTTATTTACATATTTTACGTTTTCTATGTATGAAATCTTATTTATTCTCGGCTTTTTTACATCAAAGCAATAGTCCAGCTCTCCTGTTACACTACTCAACATGGAACTATCAACGTTATTGACAGCGTGTGTTATCCAAAAACTTTAATTCTTACATAAGACCAAGTTTTTGTACACCCTTTGCCACTCCATAAAGAAGAATTGCATAAAAGGATAACGCGTGCTGTCAATAACGTTGATAGTACCAAGTTGAGTAGTGTAACAGGACAGCTGGACTATTGCATTGATCTAAGCCGTGTAACCAAGGTTTCACACACAGAACACCTGTAAAATATGTAAATAAATTGTTTCTGCATGCTTTCATGTGTTCTTTCTTTACTATTTTCGTCTTGGTTTTTTATTATAGCACTTCGAAACCTTGAAAGAAATTATGAGTAACTCTGTATAATATATACATTAATTACAGACAAAAAAACTTTTTGTCTGTTTCCTAGTTTTAAATAGCCTATTCTTACTAATTTTGGGTTGACAAAAAACGAATATGTAAATGAAATTTATTTCTTAGCTCTTGTTTTTAAGATATACTACACCCCATCCATCAATTTATTGGTAAATTTGACAAAGAAAACATTACTAACTAATACATACAGTACAATAAGTCATGTTTCAAGAAACAATGTTCATATAAGAAATCAGTAGTATTTTTAGTTTATTTCCTGTGAACATTTCCTTTTGAATTGCTTCTTGTATTTCGAAGCCCGAGTATCCCTTATAACTGTCCAGCAGTAGTCTGTGACAACCCTGATCCCGACCACCCTAATATATACAGTGGGTAAAAAAAGTATTTGCACACCTACATTTTTGTTTGAAATTCATAAAAAAAGAAACATTAAGAAATGAAAAATTGGTATTGCCAAATCAGAATAAGTTTAATCATCCAAAACAAACAGAAAAATTACAATAATTTAAATAACAATGCTTTTTTGTAACAAAATTAAAATATCTCGTGTCAAAAAAGTATTTGCACACCTGCATGAATACAAAAGAAATAAAATATATAAGCAAATTTCAAATAACTAATATTTAGTATGCATTCCTTTAGCATCTATTACTGCTTGTAATCTTGCTGGCATTGATTTAGTTATATTTTCTGTAACAGTAGGGTCAGTATTCGACCACTCTTCCATAAGGGCTTCTTTAAGGGCAGATTTACTTGAAATCTTCCTTTTTCTTATTTTTAAATCCACAGAATTCCACAAATTTTCAAAAGGATTTAAGTCTGGTGATTGTGGTGGAGTGGCAAGTTTTCTGGGTACATGGTAAAGCAACCACATACGTGTTATACCGGCTGTGTGCTTGGGATTATTGTCTTGCTGAAAATAGTACGAATTACTGATACCCAATTTTATTGCACTTTGTGGCAAGTTATCTCGCAACACATCAATATAGGTTCGAGCTGTCATATTCCCATCAATGAAACACAAATTACCAACTCCTTTGCTAGCCATGCACCCCCAAATCATAACAGAACCTCCTCCATGTTTAACTGTAGGTAACACATTTTTGGTATGAAAAGCAGTACAAGGTTTTCTACAAACTAATTTCCTGCCATCTGATTTAAAGATATTGAACTTACTCTCGTCGGAGAATAGGACATTTTTCCAGAAATCAATTGGCTTATTGATATATTCCTTAGCGAATTCAAGTCTCTTCAGTCTATTTCGTTCAGTTATGAGAGGTTTTTTCCTTGGAGATCTCCCATAAATTTGTGCATCATGCAGGACATTTCGAACACTTTGGGCACAGATTTGAACTCCAGATGTTGAAGCGACATCATTGGCTAATGTAATTGCACTAACAAATGGATTTTTCGATGCTTCTCTTATGATTTTTCGCTTAATTCGCAGTGAAAGTTTCTTTGGGCGTCCAGAGCGCAAGTTATTTGATGTAGATCCTCTTTCTTTATGACGTTTTATAACATACCGAACAGTAGAGAAGCAAACATTTACTTTTTTACCTATTTCTCGATAACTTAGGCCATTTTCACGTAGAGAAACAGTTTTTTCTCGCAACGAAATCGGCAATTCAGATTTCTTAGGTGTCATTACAATTTGAAATCGACAATCAACTGATAAAGTTTCGACAATACCTCCTTTTAAAGTCGTCTTACGTATGTTATTTACTGCAGGATGACTGTCAAATAATTAGCAAAAAAATGCAAATTTGCTAAAGTTGATTTGAGTGTGCAAATACTTTTTTGACATAAGATATTTTAATATTGTTGCAAAAATGTTTTTAATTAATATTATTGTATTTTTTTGTAATTAATTTAAACGAATAGGCTTATTTTATTTTTAAAATGCCAATTTTTGTATTTCTTAATGCATTTTCTTATAAATTGTGAACAAAAATGTATGTGTGCAAATACTTTTTGTACCCACTGTACGTTCCATTGCTGCGATATCTTGATGAAACCTTTCACCGTGTTCACGTCGCTTACAGTTCCACAGTTTTTCGAGAAAAAATCGAGATGGAAATGTAAAAAATGGATCTTAAGAGACATATTGCATCCTGGGTCATGAAAATTTTGTAGGAGTTTTTTCATCAACTGTTGACAGTTCTCGTTTTTTTTCTGTCTAACATTCCTTATACCACATTTAACGTTGAAACCTATATACAGTTGAATTGAGTTGACCTTTAGTTGTAAGACGAAAACCAACGAATATCATTTGAATCGCGCACTGTCGCCTGTTCTTTGTTCTACAGATGCTCTAGATTACATTCAAAACATACCTGAAGGAAGGTGGAGGGGTTACATGCCTTTCGTTGAAATAAAAATCGATCCTAAGGCGAGAGCTTCCATCAACCCGCTCAAATGAACATCAAAAAGATTATACACAGAAAGTAAAGATGAGTAAAAATACAGCTATTAATGAATAGCGAATTTTGATTCTTGAAAACAAGAGCTAATCTGAAGTTTTTATGATGATTTTCGTGTTTAGCAGACCAAAATACTTCATAATAAACCGTTTTTGAGCCCGAAACAATTTTGATGTTGCCTAGTGTTATTAATAAATATTAAAATATTTTTGGAAAGAGCCTATTTACTCCAGTAATAAAAATCAAAAGTAAATATAATTCAGTTATCAAAGACACACACAGCAAATTTCTCCATCAGAAACTTAACATGTTAAGTTATTAAAATTTTAACATGTTCCAAATTTTTAACAAAATTAGTAACTGTGGATGTAAAGATCCAGAAATTTATTTATTTTTATGTTAATAAGTAGTTTTCTCATTTATTCCTGTATTATAAGCATTATTTGTAAATTAGATGCATTGAAGGGAACAAAAAAGCAGTATATATTCTTCTTTTACTACTTTTTAGTGAATTTAAAATAAGAGAAATGTTTGCATTTTATTTTCGAAATTTGAAATTTGTCGAATAAAGGTTATGAGTCTACAATCTATTCATTCCAAAAATAATTATTTAGCATTCCACAAAAATATCGAATAAAGAGCTAACGAGTTAAATTTGTGTTGTTTAAAACTGCAAATAATTTTTAAGTTCGATCGTTTTCAAATATTATTAAATATATTTTTTCTCTCATATCATTAAAATTAATATCATTAAAATTATTTTTTTCGCTTAATTTCAACCATCAGTGACTTTTCTGCAGAGTAATAAATAATTTAATAAAGTGTAAAAATATTTTTATCCAATAAACTTTTAAGTCTAAAAATAAATAAATAAAGTAGTGATAAAAATATAGATCTAGAAAATTTATCTTTGCTAAAAAATGATATTTTATGCTCTTTGATCATCAAAATATTTTAGCACATAAATTCGGTCATGTTTTCTTTACTTTTTTAAATCCATTTTATGGATTTCATCCTTTCCAAGAAAAATAAAAAGTTCTCTTTCATTGCGTTCCTCCTTTTACACAAAAATGAGGTACAAGCGGGAAAAATAGGTTACTATAGTACGCCCACCAATATGTGGGTGTATTTGTAGAGATCTCTAGTTCATTATATATTCCATTTACGCTTATATAGAAATCACCTCAAAGTAAACATCATAAAAAAGTATTTTTATACTGATAATATTTATAGAAAGACGATTCAAAACATTTTTCAGCAAAAATGGCGAATTTATAAGAAATCTATTTTTGGTTCTTTCTTTGTGAGTTTGGATACATAGCATATATATTTCAACTAAATTTAAACTGAATCAAAATTAAATTTTTAATAAAAATTACTAAATAAATTTTCTGTTAATGAATAGTTTAAGTAGAATATTTCAAATTTACCTTGGAAGAATAAAATAATCTATTCTCAGAGATGCAAAATATTAATTAATTTCAAATCAAGTAAAAAAAACAACGATTATTTTACTTTAAATTATTAGAATAACATGAGATTTCACGAAATTTTAGCTTGATAAATTGCTATGAAAACTTGAAATAATTTAATTCGATAAAATTAATTTATTGCGATGTGCATGTTCGGTCAACAATAAATATTTTAAGGTATTTTTAAAAATAAATTTAAATGCTAAATACTACACGGAATTATGGGTATTTTTAATTTTAATGATATTTAGTTCGAAAATATTTAGTAATTTTACTACCAATATAAATTTTTTCTTTTTATAATTAGCATATTTTCCATAGAAAATATTCCTTACCTTGAACTATATATAATAATATCCAGCTTACTTTCTATTGGGTATTCAGATAATAATAAGTTTCCCTGACTATAAATAGGCTATAAATGTTCCAGAATATTATTTTTCAATTAAAACTGATATTTAGAATACTTGTACAAATGTAATCATTTAATTAATAATAGCACACAAAGATATTTTTTTTAAAATTAGTGCAAACGATTTCTTTTAAAGAATGAGTCAGAATGAAAAATTATTTTTATCATAGCCAAATATTTTTTCGAATTCAAATTTATGCTTCTTATACGCGTTGAAAATTAATTTTTTAAAAAAAGAAAAATCAATTTATTGCTTATTATTTATTTTTTCACAATGTTACTAGATTCTTAAACAAGCCTTCTAAAGGTTTGATAAAACCTTTAGCCAACATTTCTTGATTATAATTGAAAATATCTCTTAAGAAATCAAAAAATAGATGACTTTGAATGTGTACAAAGCTTAAGTCAAAACGGGCTTTATCACCATCTATAATTATAGGAAATTTACTTTTTAAAAATGTTACTTAATACTTTAATTTTGAAGTTTCGCTTGATTTTTATTTTTGAAATTTGGAACTTTTAAATTCAAGTGTTTTTGTTGCATCGTCTATTTATCTAAATAAATGAATTATTTTAGAGATAATTATTTTAGGACCATGGGCAAGTTTTGACTTAAAAAAAGGAGATTGTGGGCGTTTTGACTAAATAATTATAATAATAACTTTTATAATGATTATATATGAAATACGATGTGTAATATGTACTTTTCTTTACTTATTATTCAAAAACATATCCCTTCTTCTAGATTCACACGTTTTTACGTGTCAAATTTCAAAATATAGCTCTTTGGACTATCATACTTCTTTTTTTTCCTTTAACTGATTTTTGTTTTGTTGTGTAAAAAAATTCATAAAAAAATAGGAGATGAAAACTCCTACCATAGAAAATAATAATGATAAAAAAGAATATGTGTTGTTGAAAAATAGCTTTTCAAATAAGCAGATGCAAATTAAATAAAAACTAAGGTGCAGTATATTTTTTTATTTATATTTATTTATGTTTATATATCTATCAATTTTTTGACAATTCTCTTAATATTACAAAGAAATGTGCAACTAAAAAGGTAACAAAAACAAATTTGCTTCCTTTTCGTCAGTTAAATTTTATTTATTACCATAATTATTGGAACCTAAGCTCTCCCCGGTTCTAAGCCGCACCCCAAATTTTCAATTTTTGTGAAAAATTAAAAATAGTGTAAATGGACTTATATAGAGAGAGAAATACAATTTTGCGAAATTAAAATAAATTTAAAAGGGGATCTAATAGGAAGTGAATAATTAGAATTATTTTACCTGTGTTATAAACTTTTAATTTCATTCATGAACTTGTAATTGCCCTAATTACTCCATCCAACGAATTTTTCTCCTTCGGTTGTAAGCAGCACCCAACTTTTAGTAGCATTTACATTGGGAAAAAATGTGGCTTAGATTCGAGTAAATAAGGTATATAACTTTTCTAACGATGCACGCCTTTGCTGCGATGATTTTCGTGGGCCCCGATCTGATATTACTGTCGATCAGGTGGCGTAAGTACCAACAATACGCATTGAAATACACCACGTATGTTGTTTTCTCCACAATAACACTCTTCTAGAGAAAAATTGAGTTTTACAGGAAAAAGTTCGCTTCCCACAGAATGTACTAAAAATTATGGCAATCCTAGAGGACGGAACAGGGTTATCTAATTGGCACCTTTATTGCTCTTGGTGACAAATTTGGAGAAATATTTTATCGCCAAAAATGTCCTCAAAGAGCTCGCTGCCATCGACTCTTTTGAAAACTAAACTAAACATGAACTAAACAACATGAACTAAGAGTTATGGCAATACTAGAGGACGGAACAGGGTTACCTAATTGGCAACTTTATCGCTCTTGGAGAAATATTATATCACCAAATTTGAAGAAATATTATATCGCCAAATTTGGAGAAATATTATATCGCCAAAAAGTCCTCGAGAACTCGCTACCCACACACATCGATTCTTCCAAAAATTTCCAAAGTTCAAAAGTCAGTCAAAAGAATTTAGAATCTGCTTGTGCTTAGTCTGCGATAAGCCAGAAATACTTTATCTGCCTGAGTCCCTACTAGTAGAACGGTTCCAGAACTGTTTCGGGAGCGCTGTAAATCTTGTTTATAAAGTGCGTTTTTCGGTACTTACGTATTATCGCAACCTATTGGCAACATTATGGGAAACGAAGCACCTGGTTGCCAATTCAGCGAGTGCGACACAAACAAAATCGGGGTTGCCAAATTGACGAGTTATTAATAGATTTGGCGATTGTTGCGAGAATATGTAAGTACCCATTTTTCCATTACTGTAAAAAATTGCTCTGATATTTATTTGTGTATTTACGTTGGTTTGCTTTTAGTATAGTCATTTGTTCGTCCTCAATAAACTTGATATTATTCAATTACTTGTAGTCTCCCCACCCACCCCAATTTGCAACAATATTATACCGTCGACTAATTGCTTCACATCAAAAGGCCACGATTTTGTAGCCAATAGTGGGAATTGCAATATCAACCCTAATTTCCAAACGCAGCAATAATTATAACAGCATCTGACGACGCCTTTTGATTTGGTGAAATTAGTTGACAGAATATTACAAGAGAGTGCCAAACGTTATCATTAAACATAATCAACACACACACACACACACATTATCCTATCATTTTAAATAAGATTTATTCCTAGGTGTTTCTTTTAAATTTTTATTGACGTTGCAATAAAATTACTCGCTAAAGTGTAGATTAGGGGGAGATAAGCCTTTGGATTTTGCGATTTTTCTTAGGACTTCGTGATTTTCATCTAAATGTCATAGATAGATTTCCTATTGAATCCGGTCGCCAAAAACACCTATCTTTAAATGAAGTAGCTTAGTGAACGATTTCGGTCGCCAAAAGATATTTATATCGCCAAGCCCCCCCCCTCCCCTCCTCCAATCTACAATTTAACCAAATTACTTTATTCCTAAGCATACCAATTTACACTACTTTATGAATTATGCTATTGATCTAATGAATTGAATTATGATGTAAGAATACTCACATATATTTTCCTTCTATACTGCACATAAATATAATGTTTTCAAAAAAGAATTATGATTGCTGTTTAAAAAGCACAAAAACTTACGTAACAAACATATCACTCATACACACAAAACAAACCTATATTTATTTAGTTCTTTCTTTACATAATTCATAAGTATTTCTTTCACTCATAAGACAACTTTTAATAACGAAAATTAAGCACCTTTCCTTTTAAATACAGTTAGCTCTTACGAGAAAAAAAATACTAAAAACAAAAGCAATTCATTTCGGAGATTGTTTGGCGCGCTTTAAGTAAATGTTGTTCTTGAAGATTGATGAAGACGCAGGACAACAGATAACTTTTCCCACTTTTTAAGAGCATTTTTGGAGATAGTGACGTGGTTGTTTATTTAGTGTTCCCGCGCATTTACGGCCCAAGGGCGCCTTTGGGTCGTCCGCTTTTTCTGCTTTCGTGGTAAAAAATTAGGTAATTTAAGATACACTTCATCACTGGGGAAAGATAATGGGGGAGAAATAGATCCAATCAGATGACCAAATTCCTTGGGACTGAAGTACAAATAGAGTAATAAAAGTCGACAACAGAGGAGATATTTCTTTCCGTAGCCTTTCTTGAGGAGGATTCAGATATTTCAAACCTTGGTATGGCAACAGTTTATCTTTATCCTACTTCTAGCAATATCAAGTGAAATATCGTTTGAGATTTTTGATGTTCTACTAAAAGCATTTTTACAGAATTTAGACTTTTGTTTTCCGGAAAACTCTGATGCAAATTAAGTTTTTTTAATTAAATAATTGAATGAAAATTCAAATATAATGTTATCATGTTTATCATGTTTGTTCCTTTATAGCTTAAAAATAGAAAAATGGGACATACGCTAATAAATCCCTTTTTATTCGTTAGGCTTAACTCTGCCGCTTCAATAAAATCGAGGCCACGGTGGCCAAGTGGTCTAGGCATCGGATCATGGCTAGCGTGTCATGAGTTCGATCCTAGTACCACTAAAGATCCGCCGTGTAGGGGAGTGATGCACGTTAAATCTGTCGAGAGCTCAAACGTCCTCCCGTTGGTGTGGTGTGGTAGTCAGGAGAGGGGGTGCCAGCTCAGGTATCGTCCGCGTCACTTGACCATGGTTCAAAATTACACGGACCGTCGCCAAAAGCCCTCGTGTTGCTAATCAGTGCGACGTTAATATTCACTCACTCACTCAATAAAATCGTGTGGCCGCGGTAGCCAAGTGGTCTAGGCATCGAATCGTGGCTAGCATGTCATGAGTTCGATCCCAGTACCATTGAAGACCCGCCGTGTAGGGGAGCGATGCACGTAAAATCTGTCGAGAGCTCAAACGTCCTCCCGTTGGTGTGGTGTGGTAGTTAAAAGAGGGGGGTGCCAGCTCAGGTGTTGTCCGCGTCACTTGACCATGGTTCAAAATTACGCGGAACGTCTCCAAAAAGCCCTCGTGTAGCTGAACAGTGGGATGTTAATATTCACTCACTCAATAAAATCGTTGCAAGTTAGCAAATGTCAATATTCCGACTGTTGCCAATCTGGCAAAGCAAAAAAAAAATTTCAGATTTAGAAGTATAATTTTAAACTTTATCATATGTAATTTTAAAAACAAGAAAAAATAATAACAAAATCTAAGTCAATTCCTATTTAAAACAACAACAAAAATTATTTTAGTTACTTTTTATTAAATAGTTACAATTAATATAAATATGTGTTGTATATATATATGATAGAATCACAGCATTAAGTGGCAATTTATTTTTATTAATTATCATTAAAGTATCGCATTGTCATCCAAAACAATCGTGTATATAAAATTTCAGTTCAACTGTTCAGCTTTGAAATGTGAGGGGAAAAAATTACATTTAAAATTATAAAAAATAATCAAAGCATAAATACGGTTAACTAACGTAAAAAATAAAATAGTAAATTATAAATGCCTAACTATATAAAGTTATGAAATTCATCCCAAAAATTAATAATAATTTTTCCATGAATAATATGTTTTATTATTTCATTTATTATATTTCGATCTGTGTATTATATTTCTGCTAATTTGATAAAATAATTTTCTCAAATCTGACTCGGCTCATGCAGCCGTTAGTTTGTGAAGAAGTGAACAATTACTGTCCAAATGTATGTTTCACAAATATTTCACATTTTTTCATATGTATGTTTCACCAAATAAATCAAGCCTTCAATAACTACAATTGGGACGAATTGAGAAGTAAAGATACGAATATATTTCCAAGAACATAGTTTTAATTTGGTATTAATAATGGTAATTGGTATGTCAAGTAAAAAAGTTTCTATAACATGTATTATTCTTATTTTTATGAAAAGACTATATGTAAGGCTTAAAACTTATAGACAAAAAATTATTCTAACAAGTAATAGAATGAAAAAGAGAATACAGACAGCGGCACTCTATAAATATACTTCTAAAGATGAATATAAAACTATTTAAATCTTAAAAATGGCTAAATAAACAAATTTTGTTCAAACTTCAAAATTTCCTTTGCAAATTAAAATATGAAAATTAATACCTAATTAGGATTACCTAATTTAGGATTTTAGGATCTTTCTTAAAAGAAAATATATTTAGAATCTGTGGGCTTTAGAGCTATTAAACATATTTCAAAGTATAATTTAATTAATATCTAATATTGTTTTTGATAACATAATTTTTTATTCATTTTTAAGGCTTTTGAACCTTTTATACCTTGGCAAAATTGAGGTAAAAAAAAGTTAACATATATATAAACCATCAGTGTAAAAACAAAAAAAAAACATGCAGTTTTGTTTTTGATTTTGTATGATTTTGTCCCATTTTTAGTTCCAAATCTATTTAATTAATTTACAAGTTATTAACCGCCTGCTTCGCTGGATTTTTTTAAGACATTATAAGACTATACTTTGTTTTAGGTTAGTGTTATCTAAGTACTAGCATTAAGTTTTCAATTGTATTAAAAAAGGTTCTTATAATTTTCACCTCTTGTATAAAAAACAGAGGACATTAATTTCTAAAATGAAAGTATAATTATCATTTACTCCCCGATAGGCCCATCTTCCTCCCTTAGGAGTCAATTTCCGCAAAATCTTTTCCTACTGGATTGTTTATTAACAAACTAAACATGTTTGCCAAATTTCAAGTTCCTAAGGCTAAAAGTTAAGAAACGGGAAATTTTTATCTTTAATCCCTCTCCCTCTCTCAACCTCCATTGACAGTCGATTTCTGCAACCCCCATTCTTAACGCATATCTACCCAACAAAAGAAACATGCTTATCAAATTCCAATTCAGTAAATCTTATTTTTCAAAAGCTGGATTTTTTAATACCGTCTTTAGCCCTCTAAAGAGTTGACTTTCATAAAATCTGTTCTTAATGTTCTTAATAACAGAAACTCGTTGATCAAGTTTCAAATGTATTGGTGCAATAGTTCAAAAACTGGAATTTTTGTCAAAAACGTCCTCGTAACTCCCGCTTAGGAGTCGATTTTGTTAAAAAAAAATCCGCTCTTAGCGGAACTCTATACAATAAAAGGAGCACACCTGCTAAATTTTAGGTCAGTAGGTGTATTAATTCCGGAGATCTCGTAATGAGGGAGAGTCGCTTTTCCCCTATATATATAAACTAGCTGCTACCTCCCGCTACCCCCTCCTCCAAAGTGGAATCTCTTCTCAACAAAATAAACACGGTTGCTAAATTTCAGGTCTACGTCAAAAAGTTCAAAAACAGAAATTTTTTATTAATATGCCCCGCAACTTCCTTTAGAGTCGATTTCCATAAAATCCGTTCTTAGTGCATTTCAGTTTAACAAAAGAAACACGCATACCGAATTTCTTTACTTGAAAACGTAATCTATAATGCCTCCTTAACCCTTCTTACCCCCTCTTGGGAATTGATATCGTAACCGCTCTTAATGAATCTCGTCTCAACAAAAGAAACTTGTAAAAAAATTTTACATGTTTATTTTGTTGAGAAGGTCTAATAGTTCACAGTCTCGAATTTTTTCTATACCCCCTTCTCTTAAATCCTCGCCCCCCCCCTCCCTTGTAGATTAACGCAAAACCAGTTCTTAGCGGATCTCGACAAAATGAGAGAAACATGCTTGCCAAATTTTAAGTATGTACGTTGGATAGTTCAAAAATGGGAATATTTATCTATAACGCTTTAAACCACTCGCACCTTCCCTGGGAGTCTATTTTCGCAAAAGCCGTTCTCTCTTAACGGATTTCTACTCTAAAAAATATTCCTACCGAATTTCAAGTCTTTAGGTCTAATAGTTCCGGAGATATTGTGATGAGTGCGTGAATTGCTTTTCTCAAATAGATTTTAATTTGAGTCGAAGTTATAATCATTAGTTAAACTAAAATACAATTACATAATTATATCAATAAATGTTTCTAGACGCACGAGTGTGAAAATGTTCATGCATTTCAATAAATTTTCCTTTTGGAATATCAAAAATATAAATGCTTGTGATGCTTACTTTTGTTATTAACTAATTTATTAATAGATTCACAGAATTTTAAACTTAAGATATTATTAGCAACTATTTCTATGAAATTGAATTTCAACTTTTAAACTCAAATCGAAAAATATTGTAATTCGGGGAAAACTACAAACATATTCATCTTTTACAATTTTCTGGAATTCCCAGAACCATTATAAAGGATTCTCTTAAGTGACCTTATTTCCCCGCTTTTGAATCTTAAATCACCAGACAGTGAATATTCTCCGGGAAACACATTATTGTCTCATCTTTCCGGGAAGAGCAGATTGCGGAATTTCCCGGAAAAGGGATCAAGTTTTGCGTTGGACGTTTTCCCAAAATGCTCCGGGAAAAGCAATGACTCGGTTTTCTAAACTATTTCCAAAGGTTTCTAAAAATTTTTGCCCTTTTCGCGGGATGTAATAAAAAACTAAAAATTAAACGCCAAACTACAGAGGAAAACGATCTGCTAAGGAAAATAATGTCTATGATTTGGCAACACACCAAAATCGTTTGGAAATGAAAAAATTTTGTATTTTTCTTCTATATGTTTCCTCTACCATGTATTCGATGCTTGTCACGCGAGAGATATGAAACATAGAATGGAAAAAAAGATGAATAAAAACATAGAATTATTTCTATAGTAACCTCAACTGATAAATTCCCATAGGAATTGGAATAATACATACTCTTTGCATCTGTTTTGAATTCTAAATTAGGCTTAAAAGCTGAATCACTTATTCTTCAATATCGATTTCAAAAAGTTTAATAAAAAAAATTTCAAGGTTTTAAGTATAATGTTTCTATAGTTTTGATTACTTTCGCATATGTGATCTGGTTCTTTTTCTAGAATACGTATAATCTCACCGCAAATGATAACGATTTTTCTGTTTAGTTTTGCTGGCAGACTTCCATTAGTATTGCTGATTGAAATCACGAAATGTTTTCATCCTTTTTTTAAAAAATTGCTTATAATTTTTCTCGTTTTTATTTATTTTAGCTTATTTTCACTCAACTGCATACTACAGAGTTAGGATTTGTAATTTTGAAAGAACAACACATTATGCATATTTAGGAGACATCTACATAATAATTTATTGACTTTAGTTTGTTCGAATGGCAATGGATGTTGATAGTGAACATTAGGGTTAAAGCTTTAAACCTTGAACTAGCAATTTAGAGAGAGTTTCAATCTCATTCCTTTGTGATTGTTACAAAAAATATTTAAATGACTCCCATCTGAATAATTTATATTTTACATTTTATATTTGTATTTTTTGTAGCATTACTAAATGAGATTTAGAATTTTTAAATATATATATATCAGTTTGTTGATGTTAATTTTTTCTGAAAAAAACTGTGTTACAGCATCCTACTGCAATTATTTACTCTATTTCTGTTGTTGCTAGTTCATTTTCAAGGATAGAAAATTATTTATATTATAATGTTGCAAATTTGCAAGGTGGGGGGAGGGAGAGGCAGCCGGCAACTCCAGTTATTTGAATAATAGAAGATTTATTACTGAACAAGGACAAACACATGACTACACTATGACAAATCGACGAATATACACAAAAAATACTATAACAAATTATTTACAATTTAGTAGAACGTCGTTTATCCGAATCGATTGGGACCGGACACCGTTCGGATACGCGATTGTTCCGATAACCGAATGCGATTCATGTAGTATATGAAACCGGACACCATACGAATATTGAAAATCATCACATGCGGGAAACGTGCTTTAAAAAAAAGTAAAATATGTGCAAAATGTCACGCAACCTTTATTGTGGAAAATAATCACTTATTTTTCGCTGTACGATTGTACACCTTCGCTTTTTCGCTGCAAGGTCTCTGATTCACTTGAGCAGCAGTAGTTGAGTAGGACAGCACTCTGATTGTTGTCCGTAGCGCACCATAGCTATCTTAAACGCAGAAACGCATCAGCATTTGATGGACCCTTGCTACTTTCGTTGTTGTTGCTGTCCTCGTCTTCATCAGTTTCATCGTCGACAGGGTCGGATTTTTCTTGCACGGAAGTCACAATCTCGTCATCATTTCGCATATGAAATCCAGTCTTCTGCATCGTATACCATCCTGGTTTCTACATCAACAGAACTCAAAAAAGAGCAAGTATACACCCCGTTACTTGGAAACAAACTGGCCTAACATTCCGCGAAGATGTTTACCAAATCACACAACTGAAGTTCCCCAAATATCCCGCATCTTAGATTTTCCCGTCACTTTCGGCCTCACGCGAAACAACTGTTTACTCACGCGTTGCACTGTTCGAAAACGTATCCGGACTTCGGTTCGGACATTTGAAGCTCCAGATAATGAACGTTCGGATAAACGACGTTCTACTGTAGTTGAAAATGCTCTCGTCATGAACTAGTTTTAAAACGTTCCAGAAAAGGCTCTTTAGGACAGTTCCACCAGCAGGAACTCAACCTGATTAAGGCTCTCTCTCCTCCCTCTCTCTCTCTCTCTCTCCTACCTCTCGTCCTCTCTCCTCCCCTACCTCTCTCCTCTCTCTCTCTCTTAACACAGTCATACACGACAACTCTCCTCCAAACTGACTCGACGTTTCTTTTAAAGGTCCTTGCCTCATGGAAATGTTTAGAAAGGTCTATGTTTGAGTCTTCTCGATAATTCCTGGGCGATATCATGTTTTTCGCCAAATTAGTCACCACGGGCGATAAATTCGCCAATCTGGTAACCCTGTTCATATCTTCTATGGTTTCCATAGCCTTATTTTTCAAGCTGAAGCGAACTTTGCCCGTAAAACTCAATTTTCCCATGAAGAGATTATTGCTGCAGGGAAAACGATACACGTGGCGTGTTTCAATACTTTTTAAGCTGAGTATAGTTATGTATTTTTTTTAAGACAGAATATTTTTTTATAGTTGGTCGATTTCAATCCGGGGCATTTTGTAATTATTTCAAGAAACAGCAGGATTCTTCAAGATACATTACATTTTAATCCAATCTGAACTTTAATGCATGAGCAAAGTTAACTTTGAATTGCTCTATTTTTATTTATTTTAGTCGTATATGTTTTGTAGTAGCTACAGAGGATGAGCCTATAACTCTGACAAGTTTTTCCCATTGAATAAAATGTCTTCAATTAGTTTCACTAAATGCAAATTAACTTGCGTTTAACTACACAATTTTAAAAGGAAATGCTATTTCAGTTCTTTTTATTTTTCAAATAAAAATTAAAAATCACGTAACACTAATATTACGAGCAATATTTTTTTTTATTTTGTACTTAAGAATTTATTCTAAAAACAAACAGTTCATTTGATAAACGTAGGAAAATTCTTCCTTATTTAGTTCTTTTAGAGTTTTGCAAAAGGAATTTTCTATTATTCTTCTGAACAAAAAAATTGTTACAACGATATACTGTAAATACATATGTATGATACTTACATTGCATATAATTTTAAAAACACATTTTTATTTCAGATTATAAAAGTGCTTTAGAGAAACTCCTCATTAATAATAATAATTATAAAACGAACGATTTAAATATTGCTTAAAATAAGTAAAGGCTATTATGGTAATCTAATTTGTCTTTCTTTCGTTTTATTTTAGATTCTAACGTATAACAATAAAGAATTCTACCATATTTAACAGTATCTAAAATAAAACATTGGTTGCCATGACAACCATATCTCTTGAATACTTTTATTTTCATTTTAAATTAGCATTTTTCCGATAAACTTTCTTTTTAAAAAGTAAAATCGAATAATTAACTCTGCTCTGAATTTTTAATTTTACCCTATTTATTTGGATCGATATTTTCCGGAGGATATTTCTTTTGTTAAAAAAGGATATGTATTGTTTCATATTTTGTTATATTATCCTGGTTTAAACAAAGCACAAATTTTATTTAAAAAGAAAATCTTTTGGTGCAAATTCATACTTCTTCAGTGCTGTTTTGATATTAAATTTAAATATATGTCTTGAAGAATATCCTTTTTTTCTGTAATTATTTAATCGTTTGGTAATCATCATAAATTGTATATTGTTATTAATTCAATAAATTTTTAAATTTACAGCGTTTCAGTAAGCCTAAAAAAAGTCATATTAACTTATTTTTTGTACAAGTACTGTACAGAATTCTTCAGGTAAAAAAAAAAAGGAAAAAAACTTAAATATTATTATTTAACAACAGTCGATATATTAAAGCACTGTTTTACTAAACAAAGTCCTTTTATTTTAAAAATACTTTTTTTAATTAATAGATTATCATGATTTTACGTTCTTCACTTAAAAATGTTCCATTTTGTCTCTCTTTTTAAATTTTATTAATTTCAAGCATGTTATTACAGATGGCGCCCTAGTTATGTTTTCATTCTGCGTATTGCCTTTTTACACAGTATACAATTTCTTTCATTAGTTTATTGGTTACACTTTTGATATTAACGTTTCAAAATTTTGGGAATGTGTGTGTTTTGAATTTTCGTTAGTTGCATAATTATATTCTCTTTGCCACTACTTCCATTTACGCAACATTCTTTCAAAATTGTTTTATTTTTCTAATAGCATACAGCTTGAGTACACGTAAAAATTGTAGCCTGAGAGACTTGCAATATTTATTTATATTCTTCAGCATTTTCTTCTGCTATTATGAATGAATTTTCTGCTGAAGGAAAAGGTTAGGATTTTATGGAGCAAGCTTAACCTAATTCACTACCCTAAGTCAGTGAGAGCTTTAGAAAACATAATATCTTTCCATTTCGATCTATTACCTTTAAAATAGGTCTCTTATTCTTGGTTCTCTGTTATAGAATTATGCTCTTTTTAATTTCTAGAATATTTTATCTGTCCAGCATTCCTTTGATTTTTTTATTATAATGTATTACATGTTGACAAAGTAGAAATTATTTACAATCTTAGTAGATAAAATGGGCTAAATTCATGTGACGTCATATTCATAACTGTAATCACTTATTTCTAGCCAATCAATTCATAGATTCGTTTGACGTCAGAGTCACGTGATAAATACAATCGCGCGTTTCTGGACAATACATTCTTGTGATTTTCTCTTGCTAATTTTTGCTTTCTGATAGGAAACTTTCTTTTAAAAAGTACATATTTATGTAACGTACATAAGAAATAAAAAATGCACAAATAATACATTTTTTTAAAAAACTTCGTAAGATTTTTTGTGAAGAATCTTTATACTGGGAACATCTTTACCTGGATATCAATTTTTTGAAATTTTATCAAAATTTTACCATTAGAACAAGTGCAAATCTAATGTCAGGTTTGAATTTAATGGAGAACATGTGATTACATTTATCACGTGTCCGTCGTGAATTTTGCCCATTAAAATAGAACTAGGCAAATTCGAATTCCTTAATATTTATCAAAAAGTTTTAAGCCTAATGAAATGAAACTCTTATTAAATTACCGTATTTTACTGTTTCTAATTGTTATCTTGTCTTACTTTAATGCTGCTCAGTTAATACAAAGCAATTGAGACAATGGTAAGTAATATTTAAAAATATTTCAAATTCTACTTTTTTAGTTTTTAAATTTAATAAGATAGTTAATCACATAATCTAAACTATTCATAAATTGCTGCAATTCAGGAAATAATTCCTATTTGTATTCGAAAAATATCTCTTCGATAAAAGAGAAAAACGCAAAGCATGTTATTTATTCTTAATTCATTTATTAACCTGTGTTATTAACTTAATTTGTATTACGGCTTCTTTCCAGAAGTTGCTCTCGCACAAAAGACGCCTTCTAATCTAATGTTAAGGCTTAATTCCCTTTTAAACAGAAAATTAAATTAGAAATTAGGCTTCATTATTTTAATGAGGCTATACTTTCTGTCCGTACAAACTTCTAACTTCGTAACTAAGACGACACAGTACACTTAAAACCCCTTTTAAGATGTTAGATTAAAACATCAATATTTGATCTAAATTCAAAAATATTAACAGTTTTTCCTATTTAATAAAATTTCATTTTAAGTAATATATCAATTAAAAAATAGAAAAATTTATTTCATATATATACTTGCATTGTGAATTCATTTAATTATATATGATTTTTATTATAACCCCTAACATAATTAATAATAAACGTAAAAACACTCATTCTTGAAATTTTTAGATAATATGAGTTGTGAAAAACACTGAAAAGACAACAAAAAAAACTGGTACACCTGCCTAATACCGTGCAGAACCCCCACGAGCACGCAGAAGTGCTGCAACACGACATGGCATGGATTTGATTAATATCTGAAGTAGTGCTGGAGGTAACTGGCACCATGAATCCTGCTGGGCTGTCCATAAATCAGTAGGAGTAAGGCGTCCCAGATATATTCAATAATATTCATCTCTGGGATTTTAATGGTTACAGAAAGTGTCTAAATTCAGAAGAGTGCCTTTGGAGCCCCTCTGTAGCGATTCTGGACGTGTGGGTGTCGCATCGTCCGGCTGAAATTTCCCAAGTCCGTCGGAATGCACAATGGACATGAATGGATGCAGGTGATGAGACAGGATGCTTACGTACCTGTCAGAGTCGTATCTAGACGTATCATGGGTCCCATATCACGCCAACTGCACACGCCCTATACCATCACAGAGCCTCCACCAGTTTGAACAGTCATTATCACCCTGTTGTCATGTAGAGTCCGTGGATTCATGAGGTTGTCTCCATACCCGTACACGTCCATCAGCTCGATTCAATTGGAAACGAGACTCGACAGACCAGGCAACGTGTTTCCAGTCATCAACAGTTCAATGTTGGTGTTGACGGGCCCAGGCGAGGTATAAAGCTTTGTGTCGTGCAGTCAAGAAGGGTACACGGGTGGGTGTTCGGCTCCGAAAGCCAATATCAATGATGTTTCCTTGAATGGCTTGCACGGTGACACTTGTTGATGGTCCAGCATTAAAATCTACAGCAATTTGCTGAAGAGTTACACGTCTGTCACGCTTAATGTTTCTTGTTGGTCCCGTTCTTGCATGATCTTTTTTCAGGCCACAGCGATGTCGTACATTCGATGTTTTACCGGGTTCTCGATATTCACGGTACACTCGTAAAATGGTCGTACGTGAAAATCCAAATTCCATCGCTACCTCGGAGATGCTATGTCCCATCTCTCGTGCGCCGACTATAACACTTCGTTCAAACTCCCTTAAATCTTGATATCCTGCCATTGTAGCAGCAGTAACCTATCTAACAACTGTGCCAGACTCTCGTTGTCTCATATAGACTTTGTTGACCGCAGCGCCGTACTGTGATTGGTTCCATATCTCTTTATTTGCATACGCATACCAGTTTTTTTTTTACTCTTCAGTGTATATTACATATAGAAATATGCATATAGAACATTACATGTAAAAATATTATACAGAGAGATTTCTTCTAAGAGATACCTTAATTTAAGCATATACTACGGTAATTACTTTGCGTAGATCTTATATCTTGTACATAATAACTATTAATTTTTATATTTTCTTATTTTAAAATTGGTAATTGTATATACGTGTTTTTTATTTATTGGAATTTATATATATTTTGTATTGATAAATTATTTATATTTCTCAAAATTTTAAATTTTGTATAATTTTCGTTCAAGGTACAAAGATTTTATTCAAGATTGTCCTTCAGGATATATGACCAAAGAAGTGAGTGATTTGTATTGTTTTATGGGTGTTAAAAATATTTGCTTTTAATATCAATAATTGAATTAATAAGAATTGTTTCAGGTAGTATATTATTTGCATTTGTAAAAATTTTATATTTTCTCACAAAAAATTTAAATTTTATTATTATTGGTACTATTTTTAGCTAGATATTACTTCTGGAATTTAAAAAGTTCGAATAGTTTTTAGTTGAAGAGTTCTTCACTTTCCGATAAACTTACTTTTTTTTCGTATCAGGAAATAATGCAAGATTTCCATTCACAAAATGAAAAAATTTTAACGGATAAATTTCAAAATCCGAATCTGAATTTTTACAATAGTTAATATAATATTCTCTTTTAATGTGGACTTATGCAAAAATATTTTTTGTAAATGCACTTAGATCCTTCTAAATTGTCTATTGTTTATTTTAAATACTATGCATATTTTAGTGTTAATGTTACAAAATATTTAATTGAAAAACTAATTTATTATTCAATTTACCTAAAGATTACTTCCTTAATTTTATTGTATAACATTATTCCTTGATCTCATGGCACGGAAAAATCCCAAGACAATTTTCCAAAAGAAAAAATCAATGCAAATATTTGCATAAATTTAATAATTTAAAATGTTCCCTTGCGTTTTTGTTCTTTTTAGAGTGTACGTGTTCGAAAAGAGAACGTGATTTTTATGTAAAAAATACTTACAAGGAAAAAAATAGAAAACTTGCTTTCAAAAATCGTCTGCATTTTTCGAATGTCTGAGCAGAAAATTTTCAAAGGATACATTATGTTAAATATTAAAGGATAAAAATAGAAAAAGTCAAGTTTAGTGTTTTAAAATATTACTATCATTATAAAATCCGAGAAAGAGAGAGGAAAGTCTCACACACTCACAATATCATGCTTCCCAAATCAAGTTAGAGTAACTAGTTTTGGAAAATATAATATTTTTTGAGATTTTTCTCAGATTTGAAAATGACTAATATTTTAGTACACTAAACTGAACTTTTTTCTGTTTTTGTCTTTTAATATTTGACGTAATGTATCCACTAGAATTTTCTGATCAGTTTTTCGAAAAATACAGACGACTTTTGAAAGCAAATTTTATAAAAAAAAAAAAAAATTTTAATTATCTTCTACCAACTCGCCTGAAGAAAAATAAGTAATTATTTTATGAAATCAAAACACAAACAACATATTAACATAAATGTTACATATAATATCTGTGGAAGATTTGTACCAAGCATCAACTTCCAATTTTATCAACCCATCAGTGGAATGGAAAATCCTTTTGCAAGAATAGTGGGTTTCGTTTTTCGATTAACCTCATCAGAAAATCTATTACGCCGTTTCGTGAACTTCATTATTCGAATCGACGAGCTTAGATTGAATTTAAAAACACGATACGGAAAAGGTAAAGAAGATAAATTGCTACTCAACTCCTGTGAGTTAATGAAGATAAAGAATCATTCGAATTCTTCCGAAAGCGAGAACACAGAACAGATCATTAGAGGCAATTTACATTTTGGAAGACTAGCAGGAAAAGAAAATTACATTTCACTAAAGCAGTACTTTTTGGAATTAATGTATGCCCATTTAAAAAAAATCGTGGAATGGAAAATTATTGGATAGAATTGCGTTGTAAGATACTTCTTTGAAAAATCCGATACAATAATTCGATGGAACGTTATTTAGGGTTGACATTTTTTTATTAATGTCGCACCTTGAACGCCTAGGGGTGACACACGTTAAATCTGTCGAAATTCAAAGTCTTTTATTGATGTGATGTGGAAGTTCGGACAGTGGTGTGCCAGCTCAGGTGTCGTCCTCATCCCATGAACATAGTTCAAAACTTCAAGGTCCATCATTAACAGCCCTTGTGTTGCTTTATATGGTGATGTTAATAAATATATTCACTCAAAGCTGCGCTAAAATTGATGGTGGAGGACCTCATAATTTGAAACTAGTTCAAATGACGAGGACGACACCTGAGTTGGTACCTCACTTTCTACGTTCCCACTAGGGTTTCTGATTTCCTGGGTTTTTCCATTCCCAAAATTCCCGAAAATACATCAAAATTTAAAAAAATTTATAAACAAGTTATTTTTAAGTAAAATCAATAATAATTATATATAATCAGGATATATATAAGTTCCAAAATTAATACTTATTTATATAATGAGCTAAAAATACAAAAAATATATAATAAATTGATTATTCAATTTTAAAATAGGATTTCAGAAAGCATAAGCAATTTATACTTTTATCACTCAGGCATGGAAAAAATGTTACAATTAAATGTTTTGTAAATTAAAAATCTCGGGAGGGGGATTTACATTTGAAAATAATTACCTAAATTAATGCTTCTTTACTGACTCACATGCGTTTGAAAATTAACCAGTCAAAGTTGAATCAATTGTTTCTCTAATGTTGCTACTAAGAGATAAATATTAATAAGTACGTTAGAACTATTTGCTGCTGAAGTGCCGATTATGTCCGTTAAAAATATTAATTATTGTACTTAAGATATTTTATTTGTACAACCAATTTCTTGTTTATGGAAGTGCTATATTATTGTTACATAAATATAAATAAATACATTAGGCAACATTAAAATTGTTCCGGGCACAAAAACAGTTTATTATGAAGTATTTTGGCCTGCTTAAACATGAAAATCACCATAAAAGCTTCAGATTAGCTCTTGTTTTCAAGAATCAGACCTCCTCGCTATTCATAAATAGCTGTATTTTTACTCATCTTTACTTTCTGTGTATAATCTGTTTGATGTTCATTTGAGCTGGTAGATGGTAGCCGTAGATAGAGATTTTAGAATTCAATAATTTTCATTTTGTGCTTGGATATATTTCGGAAACGTTTGTTTAAATGCAAATATATTTCGTATATGGATCAATAATTAACTTTTTTTTCTATTTTGTGAATTTAATTATAAAACCTTATATTTTCAGGTTTTGTGTTTCCTAATTTAAATATTTCTCTTTAACAGGAATTTAAGCACATTTACGGACAATTTTTTCCTTCTGGAGACCCAACACGTTTCGTAGATTATGTTTTCAATGTATTCGATATTGATAAAGTGAGTACGATTCATCGATTTTCTTTGGAATTATTTTCTAAGATATACCTTTTAGTATTTTATTGAAATAAAAGTCCATGACAAACGTCAGGGCCTACAAATATCGTAGTTAGAATAAATTTACAAATTTCATCGGGAAAAAAAAACTTTTTTTAAATCATTTTTCTGTTATAATAAGCAAAACTATATCATAAATGGAATTTATTTCTTGGTGTACGAATAAAGTTTCAATAATCAGAATTTTCTTCTTTTTTTTTTATTTCGTTATAGTATTTTTTTTTTTTTCATAATTTCAAACAAAGTAAAATATCTTCAAGTTTTATATATTTTTGTAAAATTTAGATCAAATTCCTTTCATTTTGTTTGTATTAACTTTATATTAGAATAGCATTAAACCTATTTGATGATGAGTCTTGTAGTTTATTACCGTATCGTTTCAATCTCATAATGAGCACGAATCTAAGGTGCTAATCCTCTCCCGTTATTACGTTATGTAATTCAATATTGGCATGCATACAACACATGTTTTTACTTCATATTCTTTTCAACGAGGAATCGGGAATCGAATTAAAAAATCATGACCTAAAGAACAGAATTCCCTTTCAATGATTCGTTAAAAATTCAATAAGAAACGTAAGAATACAGTATTATGTATTCTAAAAATAAATCTATTTTTTCCATATTTATTTTTCATAAAAAAGATAAACAGAGACACTTGAGGAGGATAGAACTCGGTACCTTTTGATCTGTTAGCAAAACAAACCACTAGACCAAAGTGATCACCTTTGCCCGCAGGCTGTTACTGGCTTATTAGATACCGCTACAATACTCTCCCACCAGTGGGGTAGGTGGATAGGTGAATGTACGAGGTATTTATTATAACGAGCGTGTGAGTTGTTTTGCTGTTGCGTCATGTGAGTCTGACGCGCGCGCGCGCTCGCGACTTTGTTTGCTGCGTCAAGTGTGTCTGAAGACTTTTGACGGGTAGATGGCGCCACGACATGTGCGCGAAGGTTGCGTTTTCTTAGTTCAGTGTCTAGGTCATCAATGAAGTTGTGCTTATCCGGAGTACAGAACCCAAGACCTACGGATTCGTAAGCCCATAACATACCACTAGACCAAAGTGATCACCTCTGTCCGGAGGCTGCTACAGGCTTATATAGATACCGCTACACACTTTTAAAAATACGCTAAACAAAGCTAAATCTAAACATTTTTAAATACAAGATCTCAAAGTATGTTTAATCTTAGTACTAGTTATATGTTCATAAAATCATGAAATAAAATCTTAAAATGCTTAAGTTTTGCACAAATGCAAGTATTACTTTTTGTACTAACTGTATGGAGAAATTTCCGAGTAAGTATTTGTTGTGTCTTTTCAGAATGGTGTAATTACCTTCAAAGAATTCATTCTTGCCATTTCTATCACAACACGAGGAACAGTGGAAGAGAAACTGAATTGTAAGTTTCCATGATTCAAAGCATTTTTAGCAATAATAGAATTAGAAATCTGTTTTGACTATTAGCCTTTTAATGATAAGAGGAACATTATTTCTTCGATTTAAATGAACAATAAATATTTTAATTAAAAATAGATTGAAAAATTGTTCTATATCTATCTGATAGATTGTGAATTGTAATATATATATATATATATATTCGAATCTAAGCCACCATCAATTCTAAGACAAGTCCCAAATTCTCAACGCGTTTTTGTGAAAAAATAGAGTAAAAAGTATTGCCGATAACCAGTATTTACAAATTTAAAAAAATTATAAAACTAATAAGAAGGAGTTTTTATTTTATTTTACAGCATTCAAATTTTTTAAATATATACATGATCCTTTAATTGTTCTAACCGTCATTATTATGTTCAATTTCCCTCATCCTACGAATTTTTTCGCCTTCGATTCTAAGCCGCACTCGATTTTGAATATAGTATTAACATTGGGAGCGGGGAGTGTGATCTATAGATTCGAATAAAAATGCGATACATATATAACCCCGGACTATAAAATCAATTAAGCAAAAATTTTCTATTTATAATTTTTCATTTTCGCCAATCTGATATTAATCGTTTGTTCCATAACAAGAAAAATATGATGACCAAAATATTTTCAAAATATTTAATTACTTTCGAAGTGCAGAATTTTAATCGAAATCCTTACATAAAGCTCGAAATTGAATGCTTTTACATTCGATGGAAGTAATTTTTAAATTTTTTTTAAAAAAAACAGACTCAGCCAAACCCAACTAAGCCAAAAGTGCTGTTAATAAAGATTTCTTGAAAAGTGGACCTTTTCGCATTTGATTTTATTCTTTGCAAATACAATTATACTTAGTATCATCATTTTGTATAATTAATACCACCCGTTGAACCTTAAATTACCAAAACTTTAAAAATAATGAAAAATTATGATTCGCTTAAATATGGCATTGAAAAAAATTTTTATAAATATCAAAATCTCTCAATGGAAGAATCTATTATATTAAATATTTTCAAGTTTTCAAAAGTTACAAAAAGCTAAAAATAGAAACCAGAAAATGCCAAGCCTTTGCGAATAGAACACTCCTACTCGAAAGCCTTCTATTGTGTGTGCTTTCACGTTAAATATCAACTACAATATTACTAACAAAGGCGATAAAAGTATTTTTGTCGAAAAGGACAATTTTTTCCTACTCCCCAGGCGTTTTATTCACACACTTTCCAAAAATAGAATCCGTAAAAGAGAGCTGGGGGGGGGGGAATGTCTTCCCTGCTCAACAGGATTGTTGCGCGGGTTATATTTATTCTTTTTATCCCAACTCCAGTGGGAAAAGTAATCTTGTCGGAAAAGAGAACTAAAAACTGCAATAAAATTTCAACTTTCACGCCGTAAATAGAAATTAAATTGCAAAAGTTTTTTGTGTTTTTTATTTTTGAGCAAAGGTGGTTATGTGGGATACATTAAAATATGCAAAATGACATGCTATCTTTCTGTTAATGTGTGTGTTCTTAAATGCATTTTTAAACATTCTTCGAAACTAATAAATGGCAACACAAACTAAATGGCTTGTAAGCTTTGGTTTTTATTTACATATGCTTACTTTTGTAAATTTTTAACAGTATTTTTCAAACGCTTTTCATGTTTTTTAATGGTGAAATATTTTAGAGGGGAAAAAAGCAAATAATATATATGTAGATGTAAGTTTTAAAAACAGTCTTAAAAAAGTTAAAAAGTTTTTTTTTTATTTTTGAAGTTTAAAAGGTTTTACAGAAATAGTCTTGAGATTTGATGGTAAAATAAAAGCATGGAATATTTTTACCGACATTTTTATTTGTTTCACAAATGTGTTTTTCTGACTTAAGAGTGTAAAATAAAAATTAGCCCTTATTTTCTCTTTTTATTCAAAAATGATAAGTTTGAACAAAAAAAAACTTCTGAAATCGTTATTATTTGAGTGCAATATCATTTTCTAATGGCTAAAAATACCAAAATATATCAAAAGTGCAATGTATGTTACTGTTTTTGATTATTCAATGTAGTTATGTAACAAAAAACGCATTCGAACAGTAATTGAAGTAAAAATGGAAATTGTCATTCTCTCAAGCAATATTTATCTAAAAATACCAAATAAATTATATGTGTCTGAATCGAATCATTACTAATATTTAATCTTCAAAATGTGAAGTAGTTTTAACTACAAGTGTCAAATATGCATCATCACTTATTACATAATTAAAAAAGAATTAGGGAGGATTTTGATAGCTTTCTCAAGAAGTGCCGTAAAATCCGGCGTCTAATACGCATTTTTAACACAACAATATAAAAAAAAAAATTTAAAGTCAATTCCTACTTAGATCAACAAAAAAAATTTATTTTAGTTACTTTTTATTAAATAGTTACAATTAATATAAATATGTATATACATATGACAGAATCACAACAAAAAGTGGCAATTAATTTTTATAAATTATCTTTAAAGTATAGCATTATTATCCAAAACAATCGTGCATATAAAATTTCAATTCAACTGTTCAGCTTTGAAACGTGAGGAGAAATAAATCTTTTGACCCAAGTCGCTAAAAATGAAACCAACGTGGCTGTATCTGTAATTCCTTAAAAAAAGCAATTTAGTCAATAGTTTTAATTAATTATAATTGAATTATCGTATTGTTACCCAAAACAATAGTGTATAGAAAATTTCAGCTCAAATAAACGCTTTAAAATGTGAGGAAAAAAACCTTTTCAAGTTTTGACCCAAGTTGCCAAAATGGCGGCTAAGTCGCCCAAAATGATGCCAACGTGGCTGTACTTGTAATTCTTTGAATAATTAGTTTTGATCAATTATAATTAAATTACTGTATTGTCATCCAAAATAAGCATGTATATAGAATTTCAGCTTAATTGAATGCTTTAAAATGTATTTTATTAACGATGGAAAATTTGAACAAGATAAATATAGAGAGAGTGATCTAATAGTATAGGAACTGAAAAAATAAGATCGAAATTTACGGGCGCGCGTAATACGCCGGATATAAAAATGATAGCTTTAAAGATAAAGAGAAGATACTATAAGGAAAAAATTATATAGGCTTCTACATACATCAAAATACTGTTTATTTAAAAGAAATGGCATACTTAATAAACTTAAAATGTTGCAGTTCTAGAAGAGAGAGAGTATATTATTTTTTTTTCAAATTCTTCGGATAATACCTAGGATAAATGACTTCAAAACTTAAGAGGATTGTACATATACATTTCAGGTTCCTTTGTAAAAAAGCGGATGCGCGTTATAGGGCAAATGTACCTAAAACAAAAAAAAAAAGGCAGCTTGAAAATATAGGTACGCGTTATATACGCCCGATTTTACGGTATTACAATTTCTTACGGTAAAATATGAAACATGTTATGTTAAGGTATCCGACTGGTTGCGACAACTTTTTTTTTTAAAAAAAAATGGAGATATGGGGATTTTTTTTGTTATTTTTAGATGTGCTTAGTACATTTTAAGAAAGATATGCTAAAATTAAGAAGATAAAAAGAAATTATTATTACTATAATGGGAAAAAATATGTAAAAATTGACAAAAAAAATAGCATAATCGCTGTACCAAATGTTTATGAACAAATTTTCAATTTTTTCATTCTAATGAGTTGTTATGCTATTCATTTTTAAATGACCTTCAGGATAAGAAGTATTTTCTTTTTTACAAAAACTAGAGCACTTTATCTCAGTTATTATATGAAATCGCTTAAAAAACAATGATTATATTCACATAAGGGACTGTAAATTTCGTAATAAAATAGTGATTGATAAATCTGAAGGTTAAAACAATTCTGCTATTATACAGAACTTACAGAAAAAATGTCCCACAGTTTATTATTTTCAAAACTTTTTTAGCAATCGCTGCTCCCCCCCCCCCTTGAGTATTTTCAATAAAACACATTTCGAGTGAAAAGCGTTTTAAAGTAAGACATCTTGCTTAAAGTAATGGGCATCTGCTTTTACTAAAACACTTGTAGTTTTTGTTCTAGTAAACGAAAAATGATAAACTTGGTACTTTTATAAAGCTAATAAGATGCGTATAAAATAAAATCATAAAAATCTATAATATTACACTATTTCACCAGCGTACACAAGGATGCAGTTTAAGAATAGATCAGCTGAGATTTTTAATTTTTACCAAATTACGCATTGGCATTTTCATACACGCGTTTTATAGAATATAAGCCCTTCCCTCCCTATAAAAGAGTATGTGGAGAGACGTATACAAGTAGGGTGGGGGTTCAACCCCGCCACACACACCAACCGATTTTTAATTTTTACCACAGAGCTGTGGCGCTATCGTCTTGGCTCTCCTCCCCCAATAAGAAAGTGTGTGTAGGCTACTGCACTATTCAGTGGTGAATATTTATCTGTAATTCTAGACAAGCTACTTTATAAAAGAATAAAATAATTAATGATTATAAAGCTGTATTAATATTAGAAAAACAAAAATCAGAAGGTAAAAAAAGAAGCAAATGAGAGGGGAAAAGTTCTTTAAATCCGTTTGTGATGCGCCTGATAGTACCGCATCAGTCACTTTTTACAAAACTAACTTTTAAGTGATCTTTTATTTATTTTTTTTTCGTAAAAGGTTGGTTCCTAGTCAGTGGTGCACACAAGGGGAGGGGTCCCCGGGTCCAGACCCCCCATAGCCCTTGATTTGTTTTGATTTATTATAATCCTATGTGTATAGTACGTAATATTTAATTAAGTACCGTAAAGAATGATTAATTAACTTAATGCTAATTATTCATTCAATAATATTTTTTTTACTGTTTTTTGTTCCCAACAATCGACAAAATCAAAAGAATACGTTTGGTGGCACAGTGGGGCATGACACGAGAATGGTGGCCTTTCGACCCAGGACCCCCTTATCCCCTTGAAAAATTCCTAAGTGTGCCACTGGCTTAAGTCTATCACTCAAATAAAAAACATTCGAAAACTTCCCCTTTTGAAGCCTTTACCAACAGCGACATATACAGACTTCTCTTATGGGGAGAAGGACAGAGAGACATTCTAAACAACGCGTAGAAGAAAACGTCGAGGCATAATATTTAGGCAAAAAATTTAAAATTTTAGTCGATTAGGGAGTAGTTGAATCCCTAAACTCAATCCCCCCTTGTGTAAACCACGTGATATTAGATATATGATTCTAAGAAATCCACGAGAGTAAATTTGCTTTTGTGTAGTTTCACCATAGCATTAAAAGATTAATGATACACTCTGTGCAGCATTTGCAACTTTTTATTTTTTTATTTATTATTATTTTTCTTTTGGAAAACAGGGGCCTTCAGCTTGTACGACTTCGACAGCGACGGTTACGTATCCCGGGACGAAATGCTGGACATCGTCCGAGCAATCCACAGGATGCACGGCAAAGACGGGGACACGTCGGAAAGAGACGCCGCACACAAGAGGGTCGACGAGCTCTTCACCAAACTCGATACGGTACGTACAAAAAAAATCGTCGTGAATAATGCTTACAAGAAAATGGGTCAATGTTATTTCCAAAAGTACTGGGTCATAAACAGAATTTTGTAACCATAATTATTACTGTAATACAAGCAGTGACATCTTGAAGACTTCTTGAGGCCTTGGGCTCCCTATGCTAAAGTAAACCCCACCTATGACCCTTTTATCTCAGCAGCGTGTGGCGTATGTTGTCAAATACTGAAAGCGGTAACTCGTAAGAAATAAATGTGCGTGAGTTACAATCACTCAAACCTAGGCACAAACCGACTCGACCGACTACCGCCTTTTGATAAAATGAGTGATAATGGTGCAGAGTAGCAGACCTAGGCCTAGACAGGGACGTCTTAAGGCATGGGTCAACTGGGCCCAGGACCTCGTTCTGTTCTCGACTCTGTCTTAATAAGATTATTATCCGGATAATTTTAATGCGGTCAAATTTTGTTCCCGTACATGTTCTCCGAAAAACGGGGAATTTCCAACTGCATGTCAACTGGCAAAAGTGGTAAAGCTGTATTATTATGTGATGACCATTGTCCATGCCTAGGTCTAACACCCAGGGGCGTCTTAAGACATTTTGAGGCCCTGTGCCAGAAAAAATCTTAAGAATCTCGGAGGCCCTGGGCCTCAACGCAAAAGTAGGCCTTACCTGTGATCTTTAAAAGAAGACAGTATATAGCATGCATTGTCTTTTACTCGTTCAAACGGTAATTTGAAGCAAATAAATGTGCACGACTCACGATCTCAAAAACCTAGGCACAAACCGGCTCGACCGATGACCGCATTTCGACTAAATATGTTGAATGATTATTTATGGTATTAAGGCTAGACCTAGACATGGACAACGGTTAACACAAAATAATATAGTCTTGCCAGTTTGAAACTCCCTGTTTTTCGGAGAATATGTACGGTGATAATACTTGACCATTAAAATTATCCAGATTATGATCTAATAAAAGTTGAATAGAGAACAAAATGAGGCCCTCATCGAGGGCAAGGTGCTGGGCAGGGCCCAGTTGCCCCCTGCCTTAAGACGTCCCTGCTAACACCATTAGCAATCATTCAAATCATTTAGTTGAATTACGGCCATCAGTCGAGCCAGCTTGTGTCTAGGTTTTTGCGATTGTGATTTGTGCACATTTATTTGTTTCAAATTACCGTTTGAACGAGTATTTGATAATTCAAGATATATACTGTCTTCTTTTAAAGATTTCAGAAAGGGCTTACTTTTGCATAGGGCCCAGGGCCTCAAAAAATCTTAAGACGTCCCTGGGTATAGATATGGACAATAGATATGACATAATAATGCAGTCTTACAACTGTTGCCAATTGGGATATATATTACGAAATTCCTAGTTTTTCGAATGAGTAAGAGAATATTAATGTCACTCTTCAGCTGCACGAGGGCTTTAGGCGACGGGCCTCGTAATTTTGAACCATGGTCAAGTGACGAGGATGACCCACTTCTTCTAACATCCAAACCACACCGACAAGAGGACGTTTGAGCTCCGATAAGTTTTTCGTGCATCAGCCCCTTTACTCGGCGGGTCTTCAGCGGCACTAGACACACCGGCCATGAGTCCGTGATCTTGACCACTAGGCTACCACATCCACCCCCAGATTTTCGGCGACTATGTCCAAGAATAACATTTAACCAGGGACGTCTTAAAGCATGGGCCTAATTGGACCCAGGCCTCGTCTCATTCTCGGCTGAACCTTAATAAGATCATGGTTCGAATAATTTTAACGGTCAAATGTTTTTCAGTTTGTATTCTCCAAAAAACTAGGAATTTCGGACTATATTTCAACTGGCAACAGTGGCAGGACTCTATTATTATTTAATGACCTTCGTCTATGTATAAACCTAGATCTACCACCGTGCACTATCTTTACTCATTAAGTTAAAGAACAGTTGTCGATGGAGCGGATTTGTGCAATTGTATGTTACGCACATTTGTTTGTTTCAGGTTACTGTTTGTATGAGTATTTGACAACACGCGGGTATGCTTTGTACTATCTACTTTCAAGGGTTATAGAGGGGGAGTACATTTGTGTAGGGGTCCAGGGCTTCAACAAGTCTTAAGTAGTCCCTGCATTTGACAATTAAAAATTTTCGGATCATGATCTTATTGAGGTCGAGTTGAGAATGGGATGAAATCCCCAAAGTCGAGGCCCATGCCTTAAAATGTTCCTGAATACAAAAGATACTCTCATATACTTGCAAAATTTCTATTAGAATTCCATTATACTTTCTGCAAAATATTACAGATAATAATGCAAAATGTATTATTATATGGATATGCACTTGGTATTCTTCTTCAATGGCTCGAGAGCCCTGTGTGGGCCCTGGCCTTCCTCAGAAGTTTTCTCCGGGTATATCTACTTTTGGCAACTGTTTTCCAGTTTTTGACCTTTAAAATGTTTAGGTCTTTTTTTCTTTGATACAGTCAAGCCATCTCTTGGGGTCTGACGAGAGATCTATTTTTCCCACGGTCTTTGCCATCAAGATTTTCTTGCAGCAACGATCATTCATTCCAACCAGATGACCAGCCCATTTAAGTCTCTGTAATTTGACAAATTTTGCAATATCAGGTTGTACACTTGGTATTAAAAGCAAGGAAATCATCTCGATTTATAAATTGCTTCTTTAAAGGATTCCAAGTTGGTCTTTCGAGAAAATAGGATTCTGGGTCTCACGTAGACTCTTTTTGCCCTTTACTTTCTGTGTATTACTGTCAACAGGAATTTTTTTTTCTGCGTATAACATAAAATATGTTTATAGCAGAGATAAACAGTCACTAAATTAGATTATATTATTTCACTGGGTTACATTATTTTTTTTTGCAGTCATTTCTTATATATATATAGCGTCTCGTTCATATAGTTCATTCTTAACTTTTAATCCAGGAATCTCGATTTCAAAATACAGATAACACTATGTTTTGTACTAATAAAAATTGTTTTGAAATTAGTACTCGAGACTAATTTTATTAGGTTGTCCTTGTTCTATTACAAAGGAGTATATTCTTAACAAAAATATATACAGGGTGGTCATCATTAAATTGCAAGTGTTCAAGGGGTGCTGGAGAGAAAACCACTGGGAATATTCCAGTGAAATTTTGTATCTACACGTTTCAGAACATGCACAAATCAAATATGCAAAGAAAAAAATCACAATTTTCACCGGTAGATGGCGTTGTACCGTATTTCAACACTCACCGGTGACATATACAACTTCTAAAACCGATAGACAGAGCATAAGGACATTTTAAGATGCATATAAACAATATAAAACATCACTTACATTTTGTCAGAATTCCATACAATTCGCTTCAATAATTAATTTTTTACAGTATCATGAATCAAAAATTAACGTAAATTAAAATCACAAGTTAAAGTATTCATAAAGACGCTTTGGAAAACAATTAAGCCATTATTTATTCAATGAAATTATCACATGATGAGTTCAATATACAAACCACCAGATGTAATCACATGCTTGAAGCATTCTAATTTTATACGGATAACGCCGAAGAATGAGGCGCAACACTTTATGCACAGTTGACCAGAGAAGAGATAATGTCCGAGCCACACTTCTTGCGCTCACTTGTTGCAGCATACTGGCTCCTGAACTGCTACTCGTAGTAGCAATAGTGTCATCAATTTGTTGCACTCTTTCCGGGTTTACGGGACGCGCGCTGCCCTCTTGTGCCAGGAATAACACCCAATTCTCCTGTTTCTTCAAATTTAGAATAAAATTTTTCAATCCATTGACGCACTCCTTGGACCTTTTCTTAATCGTTTTATAAGCCGGTATTCTTTCAGAGTAGAATCCATTGACGCACTCCTTGGACCTCTTCTTAATCGTTTTATAAGCCGGTATTCTTTCAGAGTAGCTGAATAATTGCTACCATTCTGATAGAATATCTTCACTAACAATGCACGTTCCTTCTTATTCCAGAGTCATGAGTGATCATAACTTAATATGGTCTTATTTTTATACTGTTCAATGGGCTTGAAATTTGCATGTATGCCGCCGATAAGCATTGAAACACGGAACCGCGCCATCTATCGGGTGAAAATGGCAACTTTTTTCTTGCATATTTGACATGCGCATGTTCTGAAACGAGCAGATACCAAATTTCACTGGAATATTCGCAATGGTTTTCTCTCCAGTACCCCTTGCAGTTTAATTATGCCCACCCTGTACATATTCATTACAAAAACTCTTAAATATTAATATAGGCTCGTATGAAAGCATGATTTTTATAGTGAGCGTGTCTGATGATAATATTGTCAAAAAGGTACTGCATGACCGGACTACTTAAAAAGGCTCGATGGGCCGCAGGTTGAGTATCAGGGACGTAACCTATGCCACAATTATATTTACTTCTCAATTTCAGGATAGAGATGGCAAGTTAAGCCGCGAAGAATTCTGCAAAGGATTCAAGAACGACGCTTGGATCATCAAGGCCTTGCTGATGAAATCCCCTGTGGTTAGTGCTTCCAGCACTTCCCTGAACACCACCGGCGGAGACAACGAAGTCCCTCGACGAACTTCAACGTGTCAGGCGAGCGTTGGCAACGGCCTGCACTGAAACTCTACAGCGCAACTCTCAGTTGCCTGGCAGAGACTGTAAATACTTAACTGAACAACTGAATCATGTATTCACACTCAACATTGCCTTGCCTCAGTTCCAGGGGCTACGCATTTAGGCTCTACTTTAATCCCCGATTCATCTACGAGTCGGTTTTCCTTCAACTTAAAAAACCAAATGTAATCAACTATAATGTTTCTCACTGTTACTTGTCTTCACTTTTTATGCTCCAAGTTATTTCAATACACAATTGCTCTTTCATACATGGAATATCTCTCTAATCTCTGTACAGTAAAATCAATACCTTGGTGTTTGTTCACTTTAGAGATAGGTCATTGAAAATGACAAATTTCTTCACTTCTATTATGAAGGCATTACTTGTGGATGTTAGATTAAAATAGTGAAAAAATAATCATAGCGTGTCTTTATTTTTAAATTTATAAAAAACACACGAAAAATAAATTATGGTACTTGTGTATTATACGGTCGACCAATTTCGTCGAATTAAAAGACGTCGCCAAATGCTACGATATGCAGCCAATAGTAAAAACCATTCTTGGGCATTTTAGAAGCAATTGTCGACATTTTTTGATTTGGTGAAATAGATCGACAGTGTAATTCGCAAGTAGCCACAAATTATTTACAGTTTCAAATTTAACTGCACTCACTTCCAAAAGCTAAGCCCGGAACGGTAAAATGTGAAGACAAAAATTGACAAATACTGCTTTGACTACCACGAAATGCTGCAAGTAAGTAGTTTTATATTTATTCATGAAACAAAAAAAAAATTACAGAGATAAAAAATATTGAGATGACATCATATTTACGTCATTAACAAAGTGGCGCCTACATACAAAACAAAAAGCAAAAACCGACATCAATAGGGAATGTGAGACCACTTCACCTTCATATAAAGTATAAAGCGTATGATCATGCTTGTTACCAGTTGATCAACTACCGCAGTCCGGAATCACCATTCCTCCTATAAGACAGTTTCTAAATCTCTGGAATTAGCTGGAGGTGAGGAACGTCAACATACTGCACAGCCGAAGGTATCCCAAAGATTTTTAATTGGATTCTGGTCGGGCGAGTAAGCCAGACACTCAAAATACGCGCAATCCCCTCACTCTCCAGAAAGTAGTGAACGATGACAGTTCTATAGGAACACGTATAACCATCCATTAAAATGAATGAAGGACCAACTGCTTCAGCGTACAGTTTCACAATGGGGTCTAGGACTTCATCTCGTTACCGTTCAGCCGTCACAGAACCGCGCCTGTAGATGCGCAGATCGGAGCGATATCTAATGAAATTCATACTCGGACCATAATACTTCCACCACGGAATGCATGATGTTCTCGGGATAATTGCGTGTGCCTTGTTCCATCCAGATCCTCTTACACCCTTATCACCGGGTTGTAGAGCAAATCTGGACTCATCTGTGAACATAACGTTGCCCCAATCGGACACAGTCCGATTCACATTCTTGCGGCATCACTTTAATCATGCTTCTCTGGACTGGACAGATACAGGAACACAAGCTCGTGGTAACCAGGCGTACAGACCATTCACGTGTATACTTTGACGAACAGTAGTGGCAGATATAGTCTTGCCAATGGCCGCTGCAACAATAGATGTCACACGTATGGAAGTCGATCTTCGATTCCTCTTGGCTACAACAGCAATATATCCATCTTCCGTGGGGGTCGTAACCCTTAGATGACCGGCTACAGGTCATCGAATAATTCTTCGGATGGTTTGGAATTGTTTCCATAATCGAGAAATGACGGCATGATGAACGCTGGAGAAACGAGCAACATCTGTGATAGACTGTCCAGATTCAATCAGTTCCATTTTAAGCTCATTTCGGGCCTTGAATGCAGATCTATAGGCCCCCTTAGCACTGGTGAATCGAAACTTATAACCAGAAAATCTGGTTAAGTCCAGATTATCCGGGCCCCTGGGCGCCCGCCAAAGAGCCCAATGAATACACCAGCACTGGCTTCAATGCATCCGACAGCGCTCAGAATTTTCCATTCATCTTCTGGAAGCCATAGAAACACGTCTAGTTTGAAAAGAAATCAAACGAATGTTCTAATCACTTTTCATCAGCACTTTCAAATGGAACTTCTGTAACACTTCACAATGCCGGCTCCTGATACGACTGCCTTGTTTGCATATTTCTCGAAGCGTAACCGTGATTAGCTGTTACCTGAAACACATATTTATATGCTTCCTTCTACCTTTGCAGCAAATTTCGGTTTCTTCAATGTTAATTGTCTTATGGAAATTCACATTTTCCTCTTCATGCTTAACTTTTGGATGTGAGTGTATTAAAAATATGTAATAATTTTTATAAATCACTAATAAAAAGGTTTTGTTTAGAAAATCTGCTTGAAAAATTCTCTTCTAAGTTACTTCAAACTGATGTTCATTATCAATGAAATTAATTGAACAGGATATTTTTTTCTTAAAACACTCTGTCCACTACTTTCACTAGCAAATAGATAGAATACTACTGCCAAAACTTCCTATTATATTTTTAAAATACAATGGAATCTGGATAATTCGAAGTTGGAGAGACCAATGAAAAACTTTGCATTATCAAGAGGGTAAGACTCCCAAAATACACGATGATAAATTTTTTTCTAACACATTTAAATTTGAAAGTATATAATAAAACAACAATTGTACACATGTATAAAATTATTTTAAAGTGTTTTTAAAAAGTACATATTATACAGAAGTTAAAAATCCTGTAAAAAAAAGAATACATTTGTGATGTCGTGTTGTGCAGTGTATGTTGTTGAGGTTTCATCCAACAGACGTCTTCTTTGAGAACAGCACTTTATTTACAGTAAACACATAAAAAAAATATTAAACGCAAATTGTAACTACTCACGCGGAAAATTTCTATATTCTGGCCACCGCCCTAACGCGCCGGTGCCGAGAAGCTATCTCTTTAAAAACAAAGAACACATTCTTCCGGTAGGGGGACACAGTGCGCCTCCTGGTGGGGGAGGAAACACTACACCCCCACACAAGATTGAAGTGTCACACATGATACTCAATCTGACAAAATAAATGAGCATGAAATAATATACATTAATATCATACACTAAGATATAAGTATAACTAGCATTATCTCACACATAAAGAAAAAATATAAAAAGGTAAGTATACATAACTAAATTAAGAATAGCATTTTGATATCCATAATTATACCATAATAATCAAGAAAATTGAAATTCAAGAAATACACAAAATAAACAACATTTAGTTAAAAAATATTTGAAAAATCAAATTCTAAAAAAATATTAGCATTTTTTTAAAATGTAAATAGATACACAAATAATATAATGAAATATATAAAATGAGATACAGAAAATATTGTTCACTAAATCTAAAAATGTTCCTTTTAAAATTGAAAGGCACACTTGTTACACTAATCGTGAGAGTGCATCAGCATGAGGCATTTTCACACCAGGGCAATGTTTGATTGTCACATTGAACTTTTGTAGAGCAAAAGCCCATCTTTGTAGCCTCGCAGATTGTGGTGCACTCTTTGTCAAGTAAGGTAAAGGGTTATGATCAGTATAAAATTCAATTTCAGTCCCAAATACCCATACTTCGAACTTTTTAAGCTCCACACAATAACAAATGCTTATCGTTCAATAGTTGACCATGACTGTTGGGTCTTGCTTAATTTTTGACTTGTATAAGCAATTGGGTAACACTTATCTCCACATTTTTGTGACAGGCAAGCAGCTATGCCAATTTGTGATTCATCTGAATGAATGATATACGGTTTATCAGGCACTGGAGAGTAGAGAGAAGGGGCTTCCGCTAAAGCCTTTTTCAGAAGATGAAATGAGAAGTCATGTTTCTCAGTCCATGGGATGGAATCAGGTACTCTCTTTTTGGTGAGTTCGGTCAATGGATACACAAGTTCAGAATATCTGGGTATATACTCACGATAGTAATTGCACAGTCCAAGCACACTACGAAGCTCCTTCTTCGTTTTATATATATATAGGTGCTGGTAAATTGTTGATAACTGCAGTCTTTTCAGGATCTGGTTCGTGCTTACCAGAACCGATGATATGTCCCAAATATTTTATTTGACTTTTTCCAAAGGCACACTTTTTAAGGTTCACAGTGAAATTTAACTCTGAAAGTTTCGTTAAAATAGTATCTAAATGAAGATGTTCTTCCGAATTTTTAGAGAAGATTGCGATGTCATCGACGTAAGCACGTGAAAATTCTCTATTCCACGATAATGCTTTGTTCATTTCACGCTGAAACGTAGCAGAGGCATTTTTCAAACCAAAACTCATCACCTTGAAGCGGTATTGTTGACGATGAGTCTTGTAAGATTTTTGCTGTCTTCCGCCATGGGTATAGCCCAGTACCCTTTCAAGAGATCTAATGTTGTGATGATATTGGCTCTTCCAATAGAATGTATGAGCTCCACAGCATCTTCCATCGGAAAATCATCAAACTCTCAGAGTTAAGAGCTCTGAAGTCAACGCAAAGTCGCAGGGTACCATCTTTCTTGTTAACGCAAACAATTGGATAGGCTATTTCTGCATCAGATTCTTCAATTAAATCAAGTCGTAAGAGCTCCTCTATCTGCTCATCAACTTTAATCTTCAAGGACTCTGGGATGCGATACAAGAATGGCTTCTTCCGTTCAATATTAGGCTTTAAGCGAATTCGATGAGCTCCTACTTTGGCTATTTTCACATCACTTGTGAATAGTGTACGGTGTTGTTTTAGAAGAATTGCTAGCACTTGTTCTCTCTCAGTCTCCTTCAAATGATTCAGATCGGTTTCATGTAGAACTCTTTCAGATGTGGATCTCTATAAATTAGGAGTGGGATGTATTTCTCCGAATTCGTGGTCATCTTCAAAAATAACTCCAACTGCAAGTGCACGAGGATGATATTTCCTGATCTTATTCACATGAACATGTCTTACTGTTCTGTCGGGCAGTTTAACTTTATATGAATGGGGTGGATGGTGTAGAATTATCTCTCCAGGTCCAGTCCATCTAGCATAGATCTTATTACTAGAATCTGTTATCAGCAAAACAACTTGTTCTCCGATGCTAAAATTCTTTACGGATGACCTTTTGTTGAAGTAATCTCCATAACTTTTTTGTTTCTGAGCAGCAGTTAAAGATGCACTCTCAGCAGCTTTTTCCATCTTAATCTTCATTTCCTGAAGGTAATCAGCAGCTGACTGGGAAATGTTCGTCGGAAGATGTATTTCGCCTGCCCAGGATGATTTAAGAATAGCCAACGGCCCTCGAGCTTCTCTGCCATAAAGTAACCTAAATGGTGATACACCAGTGGTAGTGTTTGGTACTTCACGATATGCAAACAGAAAAGGTAATTGTCGATCCCAGTTTCTTGGATCTTCAAGAATAACATAATTAAGCATATCCTTCAACACCCTATTCCATCTTTCAACTAGTCCGTTGCTGGCCGGATAGCCAGGACAGGAAAACCTAGGACTAGATCCAATCCTTTTCGTAAATTCTTGGGTTAGAGCCAACTTGAAATTTGTGCCTTGATCACTGGCAATTATACTCGGAATTCCAGTCCTCGAGAATATTTGCAATAGAGAGTCACATGCGGTCTTGGCTGTAAGTGATCTAAGAGGTACTGTCTCAGGCCAACGTGTGTGTTGATCCATCATACAAAGGACATATTTGTGCCCTCTACCCGATGGTGGTTGAATAGGTCCGATCACATCAATGTCTACTATCTCAAAGGGAAGATCCGGACGGACAATAGGTGTAATGGGAGCTCTATCTCCAACTTTCTGACTTCCGAAGCTGGCACCCTTTGCATGTCTGGACAAATTCAGCAATTTCCCTAGACATATTTGGCCAAAAGAAATTATATTTTATCCTCTCTTTTGTTTTCTTTACCCCCATATGACCTCCAAAAACTGACTCATGTGCTAGTTTCAACACTTTGTCTATTCTGCAAAGCGGTAAAACTAATTGCATTACGGGTTCATTTAGAATTTTATCCCTGTGATAAATTAATTCCTCAACTAATAAAAAATTTCCTTTACTTAATTTTAATTCTGCACGAACCTTTTTAAGAGAATCACAATTATTCTGTTCATTTTTCATTTTACTGTAATCCGAATTAAAATTTAAATTATCTGAGTCGCTCTCAATATAAATATTTCTTTCCCGGATTCTGCGTCATTTTCATCATTTGAAAACGGAGTAAAACTATCAACCGATTCGGCAAAAGTATCATTTTCTTTTTTATTAGTTTTATCATTTATCGAACATAAAGCATCATACAAAGAAGGAGGTATTAAAGCCTCAGCATTTAATTTATCTGTGATCGCTACCAAGCAATCCATTGGATGACTCAAAGAATTATTACCAAGAGCTATAGAGGTTTTAATTAGTTTTGCTTCTACATTCTCTCCAAATGCAGAGCTTAAAGTAATCTTTCCGAATTCATCATTAGAATTATCTGGAAAAATATTAGAATTACATATAAAAATTTGAGTTCCGCTATCCAAAACACAATTTATTGCTTTCCCGTTAATATAAATAATATATTTTAAAGGTTCAAGGTCAACTTTCGGTTGTACATATTGTACTTGAGAAATCTTTTTTCTCATTTTTTAATTTAGAATATTTTTTATTACAATCTCGAGCTAAATGATTCTCATCGCAAATGTAACATTCTATTTTTTTATTTACTTTACTTTGTTTTGAGTTATAAATTTTATTTTCTTTCGAATTAAGATTTGTCTCGTCTCGAGTGAGGTGGGATATATTTAAAATAATTTCGCAAGCCACTTTGATTATGACATGCTTTATGTGAAAACTCGGAAAAAGTTCTTCCTTTACAAGCATAAAACATGTCACTCTTTTCCCATTTGAATTGGTTTAAACCAACTTTGCTCCTGCTTGTTATTTATATGAACGGCAGTTTCATCATCTAGCGTTTGATATAATTTATCGCTAACAATTAACTCCTTTAAAGAATTAAAATCATTGACATTTCTCAAATGACAGTATTGATCCCAATTGGTTAATAAACGAGATGCAAACTGAATATGCGTTTCATTTGGCATTCGTTTCGCTTTTTGAAAATTTTGCAAGCAAATTAAAGGCGTTGGCTCAAATTCTCTTAGAACTAAACTTTTTAATTTATCATAATCGCTTATTTCTTCGTCTTTTACATAAACCAAAATATTTTCGGCCTTTTCACCTAGCAAATTTAAAAGAATCTCTCCCTTAAATTCATCCGGCACATTTTTGGTTTTAAAAGAACGCTCTAAAGAAGAGAAAAATAAATTCCATCCCTCGTTTTTTAGGAATCGGAAGAGATAATGTGCGCACACTTTGAATGAAATTTTCTGTCGAAGTTTGATTTGTTTCGGGATTTATTCGCTGCAAATCATAGCTATCCCTTTGACTATCCAATTTAGCCCTTTCTAAATTTATTTTACCGAGTTCTATTTCTAATTTAACTTATTCAAGTTTTATTTTTTCAAACTCAAGTTTCGATTGTTCCGTTAAACGCTCTTGTTCTTCTTTCGACTTTCTATCCGCGACAATCGAATCCAAATAGTCATCGATAAACACTTTATCGGTTTTGTATTTGTCGCTATTTAAAATTAAATTTTTTAAATCCAATACTTTCATTTCTGGACTAATTATCTCGCCTAATTCATCAGCAATTAATATTAATTCTTCCTTTCTCGCTCCACGAAACATGATTGAAAGGAATTATACTAAATGAATTTTTACCCAAAAATTTAGTAAATAACAGTTGCTGAACTCGCTCAAACAAAGCAAAAGTATTGCCTACCTCGTAGTTTCTTTTGATGTCTTGCTTCACTCAGGTTTCGATCCTGTCGTTAATGCGACAGTGTGATGTCGTGTTGTTCAGTGTATATTGTTGAGGTTTCATCCAACAGATGTCTTCTTTGAGGACAGCACTTTTATTTACAGTAAACACATAAAAAGAAATATTAAACACAAATTGTAACTACCCACGCAGGAAATTTCTATATTCTGGCCACCGCCCTGACGCGCCGGTGCCGAGAAGCTATCTCTTTAAAAATAAAGAACACATTCTTCCGGTAGGGGGACACAGTGCGCCTCCTGGTGAGGGGAGGAAACACTACAACATTCATACGCATCTCTTCAAAATAGTGGACCTTCCTTTCTGTACACATGTGTAGTAAGGCCACGTGTTTTACGAAAGATATGGACAGCTGACAACAGGTGCGGTTGGTCTATCGTCCACTTGAAGAAGGAAATAAATAAAAGTATCTTTTCACCTGAGGAACAGAAAAACACTAAGAAGGGGTAGCAGACAGATGCTCATCAAAAGGGGTTACGTTAGAAAGGAGAAACTGAGAGACAATACAACGCAACGCATGTAAAGCTCCAACCTGTCTGCTACAGGATTCTAAATAGTAAATGTTTGAATATCGAGAGTTTTATAAGATAACTTCGAATTATCGCGCGTTGTATTCTGGCCAGCCACAGATTTTACTTCGAAATATTGAGTGTACCAAAATGTATTGTTTTAGTTCGAAATATCAAGAGTTTTTCTAGGGACTGAGCATATACTTCGAATTACCGAGAGGTTCATGTTATTGAAGGTTTGAATTATTGAGAGTCGCTTGTATATACATTTTCCTCATTATTAATCTAAAAAATGGAAGATAATTCATTACATTTTTTAATGAATTCAATAATGTATAACACAGCTATGAAAAATATTTTGCATACAAGGAAAATATTACATTATAATTTACCATTATCATAACAAGTACAAATGAATTTTTAATCTTAGTTACATTAATGTAATTTACTAGTAATGTATTTTTAAGAAATCATTTAAATAACAAATAGGCACTCAAATTATTCCTGAATCTATAATATTCATTTGCTCCCCAAATATTGGTATATATAACTATTTACTATGATTTCTTAATATACTAGTCACTATTTTTTCACAAAAAGGATCCTTCATTCTGCGAAAAAATAGTAGTACTTACAAAAAACATGAATATTCGTAGAATTATTTCCACGTTTTTATGAGATTTTTTTCTTTACAGTTATAGTTAAATTAAACTCATATTATAAAGAATTAGTTTACTCTCAAATTTATTTCCTGAGCTTACTTCCTTTACAAGAAATAATTAACTTTTAAGAAAGATTATCTTTTAAAATGACTGTAGATTGGGCATAAAATAATGGAACATTTACTAATAGAATAATTAGATAGTAATGCTTGTGCTTTTGATTTCTAAAAATGCAAGTCAGATGAGATAAATAATTTGAGAAAAAAGACAAAATTCCAGAAATGTGCATTTTGATTCATTGAAAACTACTTAGAACCAGCTATTTTTACACTTTAAACCAAGAAGAACCAAGATATTCTACTAAAAAATACTAAGAAATAAGCTTAATACAGTTTTGGGAGTCAATTATCTAAATATAAAACAAAAAAATGTTTGTCTGTGTCATTGTTTAAAAGTGCTTGCTTTAACCAATACTTTATTTAATTTTCACAAAATAATGTAATAGCAATAAAAAAAAATTTTCTTAAAATGTTTATGAGGTTAAAGCAAAAATTGCATAAAAATTAATAGTAAAAAATTGTATCTTTTCTACCTCATGATTAAAGTGGAATCTTAATGTTAATATCAAACATTCGAGAAATATATCTAAAACTAGAATCGAATTCAGAATTTCAAAGCACCTATAAAGTTTCAAGATTTTCAAACTATTTTTTCTTATTCTTTTAATTCGGTTTCCTCTGTAACATGTTTTAAGACTAAAAAATTCTGATATTAAAATGATCTGACGTTAATTTACATTTCATTAGTTATTCTTTTTATCCACACAAAATATATTTACAAAACAATAAAACTACAGGAAAGCTGAACATATTTAATGAAAGACCTTTCCATTAAAGTCAATTTTTTTCATAATTTAATAGTAAACCTATTTAAATATTTTAATTTAACTGCATCTTCGAATTGGGAAAAAAATTCTTAATTCAATGTGTTTTTATTATACTAATAAGGTTTTATAATCCTCTATGATAAAAATTAATATTTATTCCTAATTATATATATTTAAATATTTGTCAGAACTTACCATTATAACATTTTATTAATTTATTAAAAAAGAAAAATAAAGAAATAATTTGACAAAAAAAATTTTGACTTTCATTTTTCTCTTAGATTAGAGTTATAGTGAAGAAAAAATGTTTAAGTCTTATACAATGTAGGGGATTTCACAGTACAATAAAAGACTATTTCTCAATAAATCAGATGTAGTTTCAGAATCTATTCTCATGTTAAAAAATAGGAGAAAGGTGTTTGACTTAAATGTTACTAAGTAGTGTTCAAATCATAAGGTATATTCTTGTGTATAGTCCATTGTGAAACTCTACAGGAACATAATTAAATTTAATCTTAATGAGCTAAGAAATTTTTATTTTATTAGTCTTTTTTCATCATCACATAGAAAGAAACATAGTGTCCTTTCACATGGAAACAAGTGATAAGGGGAATTAGCAAATCAAAGTGGTTAACAGAAATATAAGAATCATTCACTAGTAAAAAAAAAAAATTATGTACTAACTTCCCAGCCCATCTTAGAAGTTCTTTACATTACACAGTATACAACTTGAAGAACTGTTTCAAGAAAACCCAGCTCTTATATAACTATATCAGGGCATCAAAAAAATTAGTTTCCGATTTAACCTATAAAAATTTAGGGTTCTTATTGCCTATATATAAAAATTCATCTGGCTGTGTTCCCACCGACATAGAACTACTTCTTTTAACACAACAGGACAATGCAAGTATTATTTTGAACTAAGTTGAAGCAATATTCAAAGAGACAAATAACACAGCAGCCATAATAAATCAAATTGGAGATTTTGCAATAAGCTGATAGAGAGTAAGTACACAATTATTAGATACACAAATTATGTAGTAGCAAGGCTTGATATATAAACATATGGATTAACTGTTACGGTAAAACTATTTACTTTTTAAAACATGGGGAGGGGGGATTTAAATACAAAACTAGAAAAATTTCAATAAGAATTAAATTATAAATATCTTAATTATCATGAATATTGTGTTTACCTTGGAGGGAAGAAAACAAGACAAACATCATATGAAAATGTTTAATCAGTCTCTTGATCAAAGAAAACAAAATACAATCATTGTATAATGGGCAGAAATGCAAAATAAGCTGATCAAAACTTGAAAAATTACTACTTGTTTCATTAAAAATATTTAGAAAATGACTTCTACATGGAACACAAAATTCACAGAAATGATTTGTGTGTGATTTTTACAATTTCACTCCATAAATATTGTGAAGAAATAGTGGTAAGATAACTTTGTAAAGCATTTCACTAGAACAGTATGATTTTTTTCTTTTTGCATAGTATAATATTAAAAGTATTTATAACAATAAGGAACTATTAAAAAAAAAAGGAAATCATATTTTACTTTTGTACAACATTAAACAAAATTTTTTATGAGCTTTACACTTGCCATAAATGTATAAATTGAAAAAAGAAAAAAGTTATGTTATATATATTTACTACAGTATACCTTCAGTGGTTAGTTATCCAAATTTATATTTAAATATATATATATATTATATATATATATATATATTTAACATTCTTCCTAAAATAAAGTGTAAGTATAAATTTAATGAAAACCATACATAGAATGCACAAATGCTGACAATTTAATGTCTTTAAATAATATTGGCATGATTATATGTTTTTGAAACCTATGATTTGAATAAATTAAATATAGTTCACAAAATGATGTGCTTTTTGATAAAATATTATATAATTCAAATAATAGTGAACATAAACAAACATGCTTAAAAAAGATTCATCTTTAAAATAAGCACAAAATAAACCAACAATTTTTAAAAATTAAGTACATTTAAATTAAATATGTACATCCTTAAAAAAAATACTATTCCAGTTTTGATTGGTTAACATCACAGAATACAAACAGTTAATGAAACATATACTAAAAGGCATCTCATACTAGTCCATAATACTCAATAGATCATACAGAGATCTTGCAACTGAAAAAAAGGGTGGAAATACTGATTGTTCTTAAACAAGGTTGGCATCTTTGGCCATTCCATAGAAAATTGATTCTTTATCTTTCAGCAAGGCTTCGGGAGAATCAAATTCTGCAACTTCTCCTTGATCCAACACCATTATCCTGAATAACAAAAATACCCATACATATAAATTATTTGTTCATATTTTAACATAAGAAATGTAATATTTTACCAACAACTTATATATAAATCTATTTCTTAAAACATTCTACTTCTCTTTTGTTGTTGCTAATGTAGCCTGTATGACGATGTCAGATCGAGACACACAAAATTCATTGCGGTATACAGCTTGTTGTATGCCAGTCGTTAGCCATAGCTTTGAGCACCATACAGGTGACAGTACGTTTTGGCTCGATTCCACCACAATTTTTCAGGGACCTCCCACCACCGTTCCCCTTCCACCAACCTCATGAGAGGACTTGCAGCTTGACAACTATTTAGAGTACCAACATGCCGCAAAGGAAATATACATTTACAAACATCCAAGTATTTTCCGGAATTCAAACCCAAGCCCAACAGCACAGCAGTCAGCATCCCTAACCACTGTACCAGATGAGCGGTACTTTTCTTTGAAATGATAGAATTGGATAACTCTTTAATTCTGAATTATATATAAATAAGTGACTTTGCAATTATTTACTTTTTTTGCCCAATAAAAAAATTTATTAGGCATTTACATTGTAGCACTAATATTGTTTGATTTATTTAATTTATAATAAAATGTATATTAATATGTCAGGACTATTTTTCCTTTACTTTTGATAAGTTATTAGTAAATACAATTCAATAGCTGTATTAGAATCCTAAATATGTTTCTTAAATAAGACTGCATAAATTAAAATATATTTTATAAACAAGGAGTTGGATCTATTTAATTCAGTAAAAAATTTCATTCAAACAATAGATGAAATAAGAGAGCAGGTTACTTATATGGTTTATGAGGAAACAATGAGGCACTTGAATGTTAAACTTCTAATTAATACCCAAAAGTGTTACTTGATAATACTGTTCAAAACATTAAATAATTTGAGAAGTCAAAATTTAATTTAAAATATCTGTTAAAGAAATCTTTAAATCAATATTTAAAAAGGTAAATTAATGCATGCATTTAGACAAGTTATTCTCAACCACTGTGCCACGGCACTTTTGCATGGCACCAAATTCTTCAAGTGTGCTGCCAAATTTTTTTTTTAAATTATCAATTATACTCTTAAAAAAAATCTGGAACAAAATCATTTGGCTGTTTTATAGAAATAAATTAAGAGTATTCGTGGTATATTTAACTTATTCTTACATGGATTGGTGGAAGTATATTACAGATAAGTAAAATTCTTTTAAACTTACTTTATAGTTTGTGTTCCGCTAAATTTTGAAATTTTAAAAAGTGTACCAAAACAAAAAAAAAAGGTTGATAATCATTGATTTAGACATATCCAAGTAATATTTATTTCTTCAAAGAAACTTTAAAAAAAATACTTATAATTTTGAGCTATTCAAGAAAGATTTCATTCGTAACATAAAAATAAATTCCTGACAAAAGTATATTAACTTTTTATAATCTTTCTAATATTAAAAAATAAATGCGAATTTATAATAAATGTTTTAAAGAGAGAAAAACTGTAAAAAGGTACCTATCATAATCCATGACAGTGTTGAGCCGATGAGCAATTGTAAGTACAGATGCATCAGCAAATTCTTTTCTGATTGTACCTTGAATGAGGCTATCAGTTTCCAAATCTACAGCAGCTGTAGCTTCATCCAATACCAAAATTTTAGTTTTTCGAAGCAAAGCTCTGGCAAGGCAAACCAACTGCCTTTGACCAACACTAAAATAATAATTGCATTCAGAATTAATAAGATTATATAAATGAATAATTAAAATCAAGAAATGAAAGCATTTGTATATTACTAACATTTAAATGTACTATGAAAAACATTCTTCATAAAACTACTTTATCAAAGAAAATAGAAGAATGTTTTTATAGCTTCAACAGATCTATTACAATTGTCATAATAATAATTCAAATTGAAACAATACAAAGTAAAATCTAAACAGAAGAATCTTTACAGTTAACAGGAGATTAAAAAATATTTTGAGAGTTGAAGGAGTTGAAGTTTCAAGAAAGCAGTTAAAATTCATTAAAAAAAGGTAAAAATGAAGCAATGGTTTTTGAAATCATTGGATTTTTAATATGATTTAGATGATCAAAAAAAAAAGTGTGAATATCACTCTTTTGTATGAACATCACTCTTTTATAATAATTAAATAATTTCTTCTATATCATTTAGGGTAGCTTAATGATCTGGTAATGCTGTTTAGTTTTGTTTTGTTTTTCTTTGCCTGAATAATTTAGTTATTATCAAAATGTTTCCAAGTTTTACTAAGATTATGATGTATTTTTTTCAAAAATTTAACTGAAAGTAATTTATTTAGAAAAATGGTACAAAATAGTACAATTGTATTAAAAAAAATATCTAGCTTAAATTATATCAATGAAAAGAGTAATTTCTGCAAAAAGATAACCAACCAAGAACTTTCAGCTCTGTTACTTGTATATTTCCTGATTAGTGTTAACTTATTCTTAAATACAATTCAATAACTATACTATTTCTGATTAGTATTTTAAGGCATCTAACTACTTATTCCCCAGCTAACTTTCTTGTATTATCTGATTTCATCATTAAAAATATTTTAATGCATTTTTTACAATAATAAGGTAATAAAACAGATAAGCAATAGTATACATCAAAATAAATATTGAAAATTATCTTTAATATATAGCAAACCTTTTTGTAAATGAATATTACAAACTTAACTGTCTGAAATATATATTTAAAAATTATTTACAGTTGTTTATACTTAATTCATTTCTCTCTGGATTATTTAGAAAAAACAGGCTCACTACCTTAGATTTTCACCTCCTTCCACAACTTCATGTTCCAAGCCTTCATCAAGTGAGGACACAAAATTCTTCAAGTGAGCATGATCCAAAGCTGCCCACAATTGTTCATCTGAATACCAGGTGAAGGGATCTAAATTCATTCGAAGTGTTCCAGAAAATAACACTGGATCCTGAAACAATTTTGAAATTAAAAAGGCAACTTTTAAAGGTGGTCAGAAGTTTATTCTTAAAAAAATATCAGCTAAAACAAAAAACATACTTAAAATAAGATACATGATAATGTTAAGAATATATTTTTTAAAGTATTGTCAACTTCTACTACATTTTAATCCAAGACTTTGAAAAAAAAAAATTGATCAAAATTTAATGTAAAAATATGCAGGCACCATTGATTAAAATGTATAAAATTTGATGCCTTTCAAAAAATAATGATAAACTGTATTTGTATATTTTACAGAGGGAAAAAAGGTCTCAATAATACTGCTAATTCAAATATATAGAATAAGCAAAATTATTCAGAATAGTATCAGAAGTATTATTGTTGAATCTTAACAAAATTTTATAAATTTAGAATTCCATTTCATTTAAATGCAAATATAAATGTAATGTTGATCCTACAAGCAAGATGAATTAATACACAGCTTTATTTAAACACTAAAATTCAATTTAGAAAAAAAAAACTATAGCAACTTTTCCCTTTAACTAAAAATAGAAAAATGAATGCATATTAAAGAAAATAAGTGCCAGCCCTCATTTCAATTACTAATTAATAACTCTTAAAAATCAAGCAGTGTAGCAAAAGATAAATGGTATAACACACTGTATAATTTTTCTAATTATATATGATACTAATAGAAAATAAATGTACTTTTAAAAATATTTATAAGAAATTATTTACAAATACTAAAAACTATAAGGAAAAATTACACAAGAATAATTTAATTAAATAGATAATTTCCAACTTTGCATTTACTTCAGACCAATATTACACATTTTTTTCAAAAATGTAACTTCTCAATAAAATTAAACTTATTACCAGAAAAGAAAAATAATAAAAGAGTAACATCCACATAAGATGTACATCTTTTCATAAAGGCATGCAAAAATAGGATGAATTTTAATTTTTGCGAGTTCAGCTTTAGTAATCAAAATGATCATTATAACTAACCAGCTAAACATTGCAGATAAAAATGAACAAAGACATTGAAAAGCTAAGAGAAACCAGAATCTAGTATCCATTTCAAATATTATTTATATTCTATTTGCAGATTTGAAACTCAAAATAAAAATATTGAATGTATGTATCCAATATATCCAATCATGTTTTATATATCCGTCATTTTTTTTTTAATTTAAAAATTGTGGGTCCACAATTGCTTTTATTCATTTAACAGTTTATATATTGGGGTTTAACACTTTAACTGTTTATCTACCACTTTAACAGTTAGGGAGCCAATTTCATAATAAATATAGTTTGCATTCAACATACTTAGGAAATGAAATGTAATGTATTACCTGAGGAATGATAGTAATTTTAGATCTTAAGTGATGAAGTCCCATTTCTGCTATGTTGAGACCATCAATTTCAATTTTACCATCAGTAGCTTCAATTATTCTAAACAATGAAAGAGTCAGAGACGATTTTCCTGCTCCTGTTCGACCAACAATTCCTATCTATAATTATGCAAGAAAAAAAATTAGCTTAAAAAACTTTTAAATTACGATTTTATGAAGAAAGTGTAAATGCATAGTAATTTTAATAAATATTTTAAATTCCAATTAATTAAAAAGATTTTTATATTTCATTATTTGGTACAATAATTGACATACATCTAATATATTAATAACTGACATATTACCAAAATACATGTGATATTTTCCACATTATTGCAACCAATTAGTAAAGCAATATTAAAAATTACATATAAAAGCTAAAGTTTTATTCATTTAAACATTTACTAATTTTATCTTTAATGAGATAAGTGAGATACAATATAATATGATATAATACTAATAATTCCCACATTAAATTTCAAAAATAGAATTTTAAATGAATCATTGAAATAATGTTAAACATTACCTTTACCAGTCCAAATTAACTTTTTTTAAATACAGTAATCAATAAAAAAAAAGTATGATCCCAAAGCACAGGGAAAAAATTTTCTTGTTTTCCTTTCAAGAAATTTAATTACACATAATACACCAGTTTTTCGAATATCACGCACAGACGCACGAATCAGTATTATTTCCTATGAAAATATCTCAAAATATATGTATTCCTTGTCCTTATAGAGAAAAAAAATTATTTCAGAAAAATTCACATCAAATGCTTAATTTGTTTTAAACAATTTTCATACAAAAGTTTTATTATAAAAATATATTAGTTAATGTTTTTTTTTAACTGAGATTTAGATGTTTTACCTTTTCCCCAGATTTAATGTCACAACAAATTCGTTTGAGCACCAAATCCAATCCTTCCCTATATCTAGTGGAATAACTGTCCATCTTAACAGTTCCTCTATCAGGCCAACCATCAAAAGGTTTCTTACCTTCGATTATCCAAGGAGCCTGAAAAGAATATTAAGTAGAAAAATTCAAAACATTTGAAACATAAAATTTGTGTGTATGTGTATCAACAGATGATACAAAATTAAACTAATTAAAAAGTTTATTTTTCAACTTCCTAATGGATCAATATGAAAAAATTAGTAATAGAATTAAAAAATACACCATTGTACATTTTATAAAAAAGGCTTTACATTCATATATAAAACAAAGAAATTACCTAATTCAAAATAAAAATGTTCATATATTTTAATAACCATCAAATTAAAAATATGGCATAGAAAATATTTTACTTAACTATGTAAAATGCTTTAACACATTAAGAGAGTTCTAAGAATATATTTATACCTCAGTTGGAGTTTTAGTATACTCCAAAATTCTTTCAACTGCAACAATATTAGTTTCCAATTCAGAACTCATTCGTACCAACCAATTTAATGTAGCTGTAACCTGAAATAAATTTACATTGTGAATTAAGATGAATTATATCGAGAGTAGTTGAACAACTAAGTTTCCAACAAAATGTTTGTAATTATGTCTAACAAACAATTAAATTTCAAACATAATGCAATTTAAATCTATAAAATTTCTTCAGTATGAAAAATATAACCAGAACTTCAATACAACATTATAAAAAAATATATTAGTTAACATAATAATTTTCCTTAAAAATTAAAATATACACATAATTTTTTTCTAGTTTTCAATTAAAATAAAATAAGATTAAAATGTTTATCTTCAAATTTTCATTGGATTGAAATTACATAATTTTACTGAAATCACAAAATCAACATCACTGTACACAACTGCATTGATTTTGAATATTTACACACTAGAACCTAAATATTCCATTTAAAAATTATTAACTAACTGAACAACTAATTTTATAAAATCTAAAACATATTTCATTGCCTCTCAATTATGTATCATTTTCAACTGTCAAAAAAAAAGGGGGAGGGGGAATCAAAATGAACAAAACTACTATTTATAAACATCTGGATTTTTTTAAAAATTGTGTCTAAAAAAAGTAATAGAAAGCTGTTATATTATTCTATTATAATACTTACCAAAAGGGCATAAGTCACAGATAAGCCTACTTTGCCTGGATCTAAGCTATCCTTTTGAAGAACAGCAAACAAAGCAGCAAAAAATATTATTATGTTACCACAAAAATCCAATCGAATAGCCAACCACCTTGAAAAATAAAAATAAATTTTAAGAAATCTTTTTAAAGAAAAATGTGATAATTTTAAAAAATTAGAAATTTTTTACAAATAACTTCATAATAAGTTATCATCAGGAATGAAAAGAAATTAGGAAATAATTAATCAATAACATATTAGTTGTTGCATTCATTCTTATTATAAATAAGTAAAAAGTAATTAAAAAAAACTAAAAAACTTAATCTATTGTAAAGCTTTTGAAAAATCAACAACAGTAGAAAGAAATTTACAATCAATTTTCAAAAATAACAATAAATTAGTTAAAAAGAGTCAACAGTTTATGAGCATAAACTCAATTGCACATGTGATTTACAAAAGAAAATTTGGTATAATATGGAATTATAAAATATTATTTATCTCAAATATATTTCCTTCTTAAACAAAATTAAAAGTTCATAAATTACGAGTTAATTACTTTAAAATTCAATCAAAATTTTAAATTTATATCCTACTTTTTCCCTTAACATCTAATAAATCTAATATTAGTTAACAGAAATCGATAAAACAATTGACTATACATATACATATATATTATATATATATATGTAATCACTATTATTGATATCTACTCATAATCCAAATCTCCTTTATTTTTAACATCTAATTCTTAAATCCTGATACTCTTATTGCAAAACATGTCTCAATTTATCTTTCTAAAGAATTAAAAAGTCATGTTGATATATTATTGATTCTTTAAACCTTGAATTTGGATAGTTTATTGGCAATTCCAAGATATACAAGATCATTAATGGTTTTTATGCACCTTAGTAATTGGGATTAATATTCCCTAAATAATCATTTCTACAATATTCCCTTCACCTTATTTGAACTTTCAAATTTTAGAGATTTTTTTTTCCTTCTATGTGATCATTTTAAAGATGGGTGCATCATTTTTGATGATTGATGGTTCAGTTAAATTATGCACTTAGTTTTAGAATTTCAACATTTTTATGTTATAATATCTTTCAGAATGTGATGGTAAATAGCTTAATTTTCTAGGTATTAACTTTTCAAAATTTTAATTTTTTGAAAATTTGGATATTTTTAGATTAGCTTACCAAGTTGCAATAGGAGGAAGGTTGGCGTTATCAAACTAGTTTAACCCCACTTATATGGTCCTAAGTTCGAGGTTGTATTTGGACATTTTATCTCATAAATTTTTAATTTTGTTTGAAAACGTTGGTGTTTTATTATTTTTTATATTTGCCATTTATGTTTTGAAATGGGATTTTGTATTCTAAAATTCGTATAATTTCAAATTCTTGCTTAATTATAGAATTGTAATTGATTTTATATATAGTGTGAGCACAAAAGACGGACTTGATTTTAAAAATTCATATTATTGGAACTACTGAACATATTACAATAAATGATACATAAGTGTAAAGAGAAATATACCAAGTTTTATTTCAGTTGCAAATGTTCGATGTGTAACCCTTTTGTTACTCAGCATACGTCCAATAAATGATACATAAGTGTAAAGAGAAATATACCAAGTTTTATTTCAGTTACAAATGTTCGATGTGTAACCCTTTTGTTACTCAGCATACGTCCAATCTATAATCCAATTCGTTCCATACATTTTGTAGATTCCCTCTATCAAAGGTAAAACGTTGCACAAATCCTCTGTTATTTCTTGTGTCAGTTGCAAATAATACAGCTTAAAATTTAATTTTTTTCATAAAATTGTCCATACTGTTTTCTAGTACAAGTTCACAGACGGCAACTCACATAAATTTTGATGGACTTTGAACAAAACTCCGTCTCCAACTCTCCATTGCTTCTCCTGAGACTCTTGATCGGCCACTGCTTTATTTTTTTTACACAAGCAACCTGTTTTTTTAATTGATGATACCATCATAGAATACCCTTATTAGTTAGTGCTTCTTTTCTGTTGTGATTTCTAAATGCACCTAGCAATGAAAAAACTTATGCATACTCTAAAAAGCAAACACTTTTCTCTGTCATTGCCGCCATGCTTGAATTTCAAACACAGTGATCTTGAATGTGCTGTAGATCATTTGGTGGAAATAAAAACTAGGTATATTTCTCTTTACATTCATGTATCCCTTACTGTAATATATGCAGTAGTTTCGATAATATAAATTTTTGAAATCAGGTCTATCTTTTGTGTTCCCCCAGTATATCTCTATTATTTTGAATTTTATTACATCATTTTTTCAAACATTTTGCCATCATATTTTTCAATAAATACAAATACTTAATAATATTTAAAAAATACATACATTAAAAATAAAAAACATTAAAGTACATTTAAAAAATTTAAATCATCTAAAATTATTTTAAATTATTCTCTACATACCTATTAGATACAATACTCGGATAATAACAGATTTGGTTATTATCAATGTAATTATTGGACTGAGAACAAAACCTTTCTTCTGCTTTGTAAGCTCTAATGGTGCTGGCACCCGACAGAGTTTCCGAAAAATGCGAATAAATTGGAGACCGAGTGATAGATTCCAGTCTCTTTAGCTGTCGACTCGTTGACAAATAAAATCGCTACAGAATAAATATACAACATTAAACACACTTAGAAACAACTTTGCAGTTAGAAATATACATTTAAAAAGAAACATTTATGAAAAAATACAAACATTGAAAAAACAGTATGTTAAAATAAAATTATGCAATAAATACAAAAAGCAATTATTATTTAGAAATGTTAGTATTTCTCAACACAACTCATACGGAAGTGCTATAAAAAGAAAGGAAAACGCATATCACTCATACACGAAAATATTTAAAAGTTTTAAGTTCCATACTTTAAATAATAGTGAGTAGAATATTTAATTACTCTTAAAAAAATCAAAAAGGAACCTACAGCTTCCAATACCATGATAAAATAAATTTTAACAATATGATGAAAGATTGAAGAATAATGAAGTTTTAAGTAACATATTTCTAACATTACAATTCATTTACAATAATATCATCAAGTTATATATCACAGCTATGTTAATAACTGCATATGGCATGCAAATATACTAAGCAATTGGAGCAATCATAACTTTAAAATAAAAAATTCATGCAGTAAATAAATAGAAATAAAGCTCACCTGAATGAAATAATATATAATACTAATAGGCAACACAACAACCAAAAAGATGGGTGTTTGAATAGTGATAACAATAATCGTCGAGATGACTTGAAGCAAACAGGATAGCCAAGATCTCAGAGTCAAAGGAATGGTGACATCAACAGTATCAACATCTTTGGCAAAACGATTCACTACACGCCCTAATGGAGTCGTGTCAAAAAAGGACATAGGAGACTTCAAAACATTTGTTAAAATTCCATTATGTAGAACATTGGATGCTGTAAGTGTCCCATATGCAACAGCAAAAGCTCCAACAAATATTCCCAAAGCTACAAAAATTAAATGTTTCAAAGTTTCACTAAATGCATCCATCATCAATATTAATGAATAAAAAAACCAACAAATATATTTTTTGTTACAAATGTATCCAATACATGCTAAGCATCCATAAATTCTATTCAAGATAAAATTAACACAAATACATTTAACGTATTTGATATTTTACTTACAAATGTATTTGAAAAGTAAAATGCAGTTATTTGGCACATATATAAGTTATATATAAAAGTTAATATCCACAGAAAAATTTAACATTTCATAAGGAAGAAAAAACATCTGCATATTAATTTAAGTTTACTTTCATACTTAGTGAGAAAATATAGAGAAACTATCACACTAAACATTACGTGAAATCAAATTTATTTCTTATAAGTATGAAAGATTTAATTAAATTAATTTTAATGTTTCATGCATTTTTAAATTTATTTTTCAATTCAATTAAATCTATCAAATGTACTAAATCCAGAAAAATGTTCAATATCAAATAGGTGATTTTTAAAATTTGTGTTCACCCTGTGATAATAAGATAAAAACAAAGAAATTCAATTCGAGATTATACAAGTTTCTCTGAGGTAATTGATTGCTTTTGTAATTTCATTTGACTGTTACTGATATGCTCATAAATATTATACTAAAATTATTAATAATATTTATTTGAAACTAAGCTGCACTTTTTCCCCACATTAATACTACTGAAGATCAGGTATAGCTTAGAGTTAAAGGCAAAAAAATACTTTGGATAGGAAAAATTGAACATGATACTAACAATTAACGCTGTTATAGCTTCATGAATGTATTAAAAAGTTTTTAATTCAGGCAAAATAAACTAATAATTTACTTCTTGTTAGGTCTCCTTTTAAATATTTAAATATCATATATCAATAAAACTTTTGACACTATTTTTTTTCACATAAATGTGGCGAGAATCTGGGGTGCAGCTTAAAATCAAACAAATATGCTATATTTAATTATTTTTTTAAAAAATCCTAAATGCAAATTTTTTACAAATTAAATTTATAGAATATTAAATATTAAAAATTTTATAAAATCACAATCTACAAAATTTCCTACAATTATCAGTTGAAGAATTAGAAAAAATCAACTATTTTGTTTCTATAACTTCTGTTTTAAATTTTTTTAAATTTATAAAATGCGTAATTGAAATACACACACACAAAACAAATACTTACCTTGACCAAAACCCAAGCCTCCATAAACTCCAAGCCTATAATCTCTCTGTGCTTTACCCTCAGATCCATTCATAAACTTATCATTTCCCCACTCACTAAGCCATACATTAGCTTCTACAGAGAATGCCTGCCACACAATATAAGCAATGGTAATAACAACTACCGATTTGTAACCAACAGCTTTAAAGTAATCTGTATACACTGACATTTTAACCTGAAAAAAAAAAATTTTAACAAATTAATTATAATTACCCAAAGAGGAATTTATAACATTAATTTTAATTATACCCCTATAGTATAAAAACTAATTAATAAATAAGTCTGAGGTAAATTAATGGTTCTTAATAAAAATATTTGACAAAAAAAATGTTAAATAAAACATTTGCCTTAGTTACAAAATAAAAATAATATGTTTTGTTTAGCTTTCTTTTTTTCTTTCAGTAGAAAATCTCACATAATTTTACAGAAATCACTATCATTCAACTTCCATGATTTTATAATTGATGCATTAAATTGTCTCAATTTTTTCTTTTTAAACAATTCATAGTGTTAGCATATATATACTGAAAAGTCATTACATTATGACCACCCCTCACCCAGCACAATGTACTTGCCCACAAAGTGACTATTATACTGCTGTGCATATTTTTTCCAGGTATACATTACACATTTTATAAATACAGATTTTAATAATAAAGTTCATGACAAACAAGAAATTGAAGTTTATTGCTTTCTTCACAAAGAAAGCAATCACAAATTTGCAAAGAATATGTATGATGTGACAGCCAATTATTGTACACAAAATAAAACCTTACTTTCAGCAGAGGGAAAACAACCAATGTATTTGCATTTCACAGACTGACCAATTGGCTGATTTTTTTTAAGAGAAGCTCCTGTAAGAGAGAAGCCTTTTTTTTTCCTTAATAAAATATATTTAAAATATATTCTGTGTCCCCTAAATTTGTATATCCAACAAGTGGCCTCAATGGTCACAGAATGTATTTTAAATATGCATTTTATCAAAGGAAAAAGGTTTTCCATTACAAGAAGCTTCTCTAAAAAAAATCAGCCAAATTTTTCTTAGAATTTAAATATTTAATTGAAATTTGTTACCAGTTATACAAAGTCATTTTCAAATAAATTTATTTTCCATATCTGTAAGTTTAGTTCTACAATTTTTAATATTACTTTCAAAAAATGAATTGCTATTTGGTTTTCACAGTACAATTAAAGGCTTTTGAAATGAATTAAGTTCGTTTTAAAATTCTTGAATACCAAATAACACATTTTGTTCTTTTACCGAAAGTTATTAAATTAGTTGCCACTTAATTTAAGACAATAGTTTTGTTTTGTTTCTGGGACCACAGACTACCTAAGAAGGTTGTCAAGTCAATGACTCACTAGGTGTTGGCGATTCTGAGGACAAAAGGTGGTCTTCCATATTTCATAGCTATTAAACAGCTAGTTGTAATGTAATAGCTTTTCAATAGATAAACAGGAGTGTAACTTTTTCTTTTCTTTCTATAAGCATAATAAAATGTCAAACCTTTACCTTCAAAACTTCTATAAATACTTTTTTTTTTTTTTTTTAGCTATACAACTCCTAAGAAAATGAAAATCAGATCAGAAATATAACATAAGACAAAAATTCACTTTTGCAAACATTGTTTTCAAAGTAAGATTTTAGTAATCTATTGCACAAAGATCATTTTCCACTTATGCAAAAATTGTTATGACAAGCGAGTGAGTGAGTAATTATTAACACTAAAATATTCAGCAACTCGAGGGCTTTTGGTTTCTTAGGACAAACCCATATCACTCATATTCATCATAGTAAAAATATGGGAAATCTAAACTCATTCACTACCTCCAAAAAATTGAAAAATCATGTAAATACCAAACTAAATGAAACAAACACATTACCCAATGGAACAAAAATAAATGCCTAACCCATTTTCAGAATGCTATGCATAAAATACTTACTTGGCCAGTTTCAGCTGCTTCAATATTAATCAGTTTGACAACTTCTTTCGATAAAGATGCTGTTTTATCAGCTGAAAGGGATAGTGAATCTGCTCGTTTTTCTGGTAAACGGTTGATGGACATTATTGACATTTTCCGACCATCTTCTAGTTCAGAGTCATGACTACTTTCATTACTTCTTATTGACAAACTCCTGAAAAAAAGGAATCAATTTTGAGGAATATGAATAATACAATATGCAACTCTGCTTCATCTAATTTAATTTTATGTAGAGTGAACCAAGTCTTGCCCTGTGATTATAAAAATTCATTTCAAAAAACCTGCTTAATATAACAATGTAACATTAGTATCACTGGATAGATCAGTTTTAATAATTTTGTGTGTGTGTGCATTAGATGTGATGGGAGTGCTCCATCAAGAGTGACTAGGAGAACATATGTAAGGAAGACACTTTCAGCCAAAATGGCATGAGAAAAACTAATATGTGTTATGTGTTTTGTTTTTAAGAAGTGAGTTGGAACCATAATGTTTAATGCAAAATTTGACCTTGTCAGGGAAGTCTTGATGCAGAATCAATAAAGGGATTATACGAAATGTTTAAAATAACAAGCATAGCAGTAACAGAAGACATGTTAAAGAAAACTGTTAAAGATAATGACTTTATAGTGAATGTTAACATGGTTTTGTTGTTATGCCAATAGATGGCGCCTGTATCTCATTTGTATTTATAGTTTTTCTTATGTAATTTTCTTCTAGCTCTAGCCACCTTGTGCGCAGGTTGTAAATTTAAGTCTGAATAAATTCCGTAAATAATAAAAACTTAAACAAAACTTGGCAGGAACTCCAGCTACCGAAGGGGCACACATTGCATTTTGCTCCGCCAAGGTAAATGGTCTTACAAGAAATTTCAAGACAATAGTTACAATATATACAAACATATATCTAATTGTAATAGTTTGAGCACAATAATTATTAATAACCAGAGAAAGACTATTTTTTCACCTTATAATGTTTTCTAAACAACTATTACATAATTTTCATAAAAAGTAACATTCATTACATATTAAAGGAAATTGTACAATAATAATTTTCTTAAGTACACATAAATACACACCAATTGAAATAAAAATTTAACTATACAAAATATGACATTTAATATTATTATAATGTATATATTAATAATCTTGAAAATTGGTAATAAATTATCAATAAAATGCATTTCCTAAAACTTTCAAAAGAATTGACTTAAAAAGTTTACAATTACCTCAAATCAAATTGTTTTATTTTTCAATAAATATTGCAAAAAACTTTTTTTTACAATGCACTAGATTAGGGGTGACCAACACATTGATAGCAATTAACTGATTAATCCCAAAGGCAACTTAAATTGATCAGTAACAATGTGTAAAGTTCATACCAACTGGAGTGCATGGTTTAAAGCATTGGTTAAAGCTATAGTTACAGTGCTAATAAGCTATTTAAAAATTTCTCTGGAGTTTCCTGTAATTTGTCTAAGATTAACTGAGTTATAAAGGGTCAATAACTATGCATTCTAGTACCAACTTTAGGAACTTAAAACTATACTCTATACAGCACTTATTTATAGTGGATCATTGCACAGAATTAGAATAAAAAAATCATTCTTTTGCATACAAAAACTAACTACCACTGCATTAGGTAAAGGGTAGAACTGAATAACCTCAAATGTGAATGGATCAACAAGAATATCACAAATAGCAAAAAATCTCAAAAGGTTAATCAATGATTTGGAAAATCAGAAAAATACCTAACACAAAAAGTAAAAAATAAAATAGACTAATTAATTTTATTAAACCAAAATTTATATTAAAGTTATTTTTCATAGCACCATTTAAAGATGTGATTATTTAAAATTCTAGATTCAAATTTGAAACTATTTAAAAACCTTAATTTTTTTAATAGTTACCTAACAAGTTCTGGTGGAATATCAGCTATGTCTTCTACTCCATCGAGTTCTGATCCATATTGTGCAAGGTAATCTGCGAAAGCTCCTTTGCTATCTACAAGTTCTTGGTAAGAGCCAACCTCTCCAATCGTTCCATCTTTCATAACATATATGACATCAGTTTGTGGTAGGTATGTCAAAGAATGAGTCACTAATATGCGAGTCTAAAAATGTTTAAAAAATCATGATAAAAAAAGAAAATACAAGGACAATTCAATCGTAAAGGTTTCACTGTAATTGACCTTAGTTCAATTAACTACAAGCTGAGGAAATTATTTATGAGAAATGTTTTGGATGCATTTGCCTCTAGTCCCCCCCCCCTTTGTAAAATGTTTCCCTTGGTTAATGAAATTGTTACTAGAGTATATAGTTCTTTCCATTTTAATTAAATACACAAAAAAGTTTTTCATAGCAAAATAAGAATTGTAAAAATACAATATAACTAAAAATTAAGCTATTTAGAGTAATTAGATATAAGCATGCCCCATTTCAAAAATTAATACCAGTTGTTAATTTTATAAAGGAATTACATCACTTTAATTTTTATTTAAAAAAAAGTAACATGAACAAAGTATATTATAAATTTTTTAATTGATTATAAATTTTTTCCAGCAAAAATACTGCATTTACAGAAAGATTATTAATAAGGGTGATTCATAAAGAAATATACTACACATTCCAGATGCTGCAAAACAGTAACAGTTAAGGACAGGCTCTACTTCAGTGAACTGTAAGGTAGATGTATTCTTAAAAGCTTGTGTTAAGGTTTTGATGGATGTGATGTAAGCAATAGAAGTCGTCTCACATGACTACTCAGTTGAAATAGCTGTGTCTGCAGAGGAACAGCTTTTTTTGTGTTATTGAATGAAATCCCCAACTGCTGTGCAATGGCATTTTCGATCGCAATTCGGAGAACAACCTCCAACTAGAAAATCTATCTAACAATGGTATGAAAATTTAAAACTATGGGCTGTTTGTGAAAAAGTAAAGTCCAAAATGAAGCTGAAATAGCATATCACAGTCAGTCACTATTAATGGAATTGTGGCAGTGGTATTTAAATAAGCCAGTAATAACCACCATACTAAGATGATCATTTTGGTATAGTAGTTACGTTAAGTGCTTACGGAACGGAAGGTACTAAGAACGAATCCTCCTTCATTGGTGACCCTGGCCAAACAAAGAAAATCGCAACCTTCATGCAGCAGTCATGGTGCCATCTGTCCACCGCAAATTCAACCAAGCCATCTGACACATGATGCAATCAAAAAAGCTGTCTCGCACATGATGCAATCAACAAAGCCGTCTCACGAATGCCGCAACCAGTAAGCCGTCACAACCTAGTGACACATCAGCACACACACTTGCTGTAACCATAATATTGTTCTCATTGCCTTACCGACTCGCTGGTAGGGATGTATGTGGAGATGGTATATCCCTTTAACGCACGGTGGTATCTCTCTGAAACCACCATTTTCTAAAAAATACCTTTAAATGCGCAGTGGTATTTTAATGAAACCAATAATTCTAAAAATATGTTTTAACTCTCTTAAGACACTAGATGTCAGCACTTGAGAAAAAACTCCTTTTTCTGTGAGAAAAATGCATCATTTTAAAAGCCTTTTTTAAACACTGCAAAAAAGATTTTTTTTTAGCAAATAAAAAGACAAAAATTCAAAGTAAGGTATGTACATTTTTGCTGTATATGCTCTTCATAGCATAACTAATTTTTAGTATGATAAATTATGAAAAGAAGTGCCTTACATAAAGATATTTTCTGGTGGTTTCAGACTGATACCACCGCGCACCTAGATCATGAAAATTGTCCGTTTCTTCTCCGGCTTATAGCACACACACGTGAGAGATTTAGCCCTTTTTTTCTTTTCTTTGACTCAGGCAGTGAAATAACTAATAATTTATGGGGGTTTGCCATTGATTTGGGGGAGGGGTTTATTATTTCAGTATTACTGCATGTTTTAATAATTTAATAATAAAGAAACAATGAAAAAAACTTTACTGGCTATTGAAGTTGATTTCAATCGTTTATAGTTATATTTTGTATTATTTAATATTTAAAAAGTAATTTTAATACTTAATATTGCATATTTTAGTAAATTTATTACAAAATATATAAAGAATATTCTTACAAATCTGACGCAAATCATATATTGTTCATCCGAGAATTATGTCGTAGGTGTGCGGTGGTACTTCTGTGAAACCACCTCCCCCCTCGGGGGGAATGTACTGTAATTTTTTGATGTGTAACATCTTTTCTCTCGATTGCTAGAGATTTGTGGGAGTGATTTCATGAAAAGGGACGGAAATGCGTAACAGGAAGTTGGGGAAGCGCGCGCTATTCAGTGAAGTTCTGTTTTTTCTCCTTTATTCGGGAGGGGCTCCGCCCCCTGCGGTCTAGGTCATGGGATCTTTGATTTGTTTTCTCACTTTAGGGTAAGAGAAGAAGCTAAGTCCTTTAGGCAGAGACGTGGTTACACAATGACGAACGTGTTTCGATACCTGACTTCATTTGCTGCCTACAATTTAAACGACCGGGCCACAGAGCAGCTGGTATTGCGATCTATCGTAAACAGAACAACTCACATGTTGTGGCTCGACATATGGATATTACTTATCGTCAAACAAGTGGACTGGGTACTATTAGTCAAGATATTGGGGACATATGTTCAGCAAAATGCTTATTTGAAAATGGACAAACAGTGATTTCGGTGGTCGTATACATTTCTCCGAATCAAACGGTTAAAAAAATTAAAGATTTCCTGCGTTTTTTTACTTTTACCATATACCGAAGGTGGTTCTGCTCTTTTTTTTAAAAAACTCACTCGCTTCCCATGATTTTGAATGGTGATTTTAACGTTAACTTCAGTTTGCCAGAAGCTGAGCCACTCATAGCTTTTCTGAAAGATGAACTCAAGCTCGACATGAACACAAATCCAAATGTTTCGACAACTAACAGCGGTACCGTTATTGATGCTATTTTTCAACGGTTTTTAAATACTTTGAAAACACAAGTATATTTGTCATATTTTATTTATCATAAATTATCATTACCGCTCTTCCCCAAATTGAACAAGAATAATTATTTTTGATTAAAAATTGCATTACTCCTTGTGTTAATTAAATAAAATTTTCATTAAAGATATAATTATTCCATAGAAAATTATTTCCAATCATACTCGATTAATTTTTTTCAGGATTTAAGTTGCTATTGCGAATTTACCACGGTAACATGTCAAATGTTACACATCGTATGCGACTACTGTAAGGCTCGTTTTTTTTAAAGGTATTTTCTCTGTTCTTAGGTTCTATACATTGCATTTATAATTTTATTTTGAAAAATTCAGCAAATTTATTTTTCCGCGCTTCAAAGGGATATAGATAAGCCAGTAACAACCTCTGCACTAAGATGATCATTTTAGTATAGTGGTTATGTTATGTGCTTACGGAACGGAAGGTACCGAGAACGAATCCTCCTTGAGACTTGATACCTTAACACGTGTTTGGGTGGAAATGGAGTAGTAGCTCAATGTGACTAAAGGTTCACACGCAGAACATCAGTGACTGTCTCAAACAAAACTTAAAATAATCCCATATACAGGTGACATTTAATATTATGCATTGTTCTTGATTTATAGTGCATTAAAACTGTATATTTCTTTACGAATGACCCTGTATATATAAATAAAATCTACATGTCAAATCATAGATTTAACATTGTTATATTATAACTCAGGAAGATGAATACCTTTGATTTTAACAATCCATTGGGTCCAATAACTTTATCAAAAATATGTTTCCCAACATGAGAATCTACAGCAGATAAAGGATCATCAAGAAGATATATATCAGCTGAGGAATACACTGCTCTAGCCAAGCTTACACGTTGTTTTTGACCACCACTCAAATTTATACCCTACAAAAACAATGAAATTATAATTTAAAATAATTCAGATAGTTGTTTGTAAAATACACAAGAATAGTCATCAATAATCAAAACATATAAAAAATTAATAGTCCAAAGTCTTTTTTTATGCTGGCAAATATCAACAAAAAAAAACAGTTATTGCAATATTAAACGCACTTAAAAGTAATAACACAAAAAGACACATTCGCTACCATTAAAAAATTGAATAAAAAACCTTTTCTCCAATCTCTGTTTGATCTCCACCTGGTAAAATTTCTAAATCTGGTTTCAGACCACAAGCTTCAATAACTTCATCATAAAACTTCTTGGAAAATGGTTTAGAAAATAATATATTATTTTTTAAAGTTGTATTCTGTATCCAAGGTTGCTGAGAAGCATAAGCTACTTTACCCTATAACAAAAAAAGTTATTGAAAAAGACAAAACCAGAGTTTCAAGATATAAGCACAAATTAACACTAAATATAATGAATGGCATCATAACTTACTAAATAACATACATAAAACTTACTACACATAGACATAGCAACTAATTCACCAGTAAAAAACTGAAAACACAAATGGAGGAAAAATTAGGAGGAAGTGTAATATCAAACCAACAAGAAAATGCCTCCAAAAAGAGCTCTTAACATTTATTAAATGAATCTATAAACTTTAAAAACCCACAACGGGTATAAGAAATTAGTAAATGCATATGAAACAATCAAAATTATTATCCAATTTAAATTAACATACTCTTTTTAAAGGCATTCTGTGTCTTATTTTGATAACTTAAATAGCAATAATAATATATTCCAAAATGATTTTATATACTATAAGAAATACATAAAATAAGTTTTTGCTTCTATTTTCAACTATTTTGTAATTTAATACTTTTGTTGCTTTTGTCTTAAGATTTCAAGTCCTTTATAAACACACAGATTTTAAATACGCAAACAAACTCTAATAATAACTTTGCTTCAAAATTTATTTTACATGCATTTACTAACTTTATCAGTTAATTTTTCCTCCTTAAATACTGAAGAAAAATTACTTTCACTTCCCAGTGCCACCATTTTTCACACAGGCACACAGTTATGTGGTGTATTGTGGAAAAGAAAAGACATGATTAAGTTAATTCTTCTTAAATAAATCCTTGACAAACACTGCCAAGGTCATTGTATTGCATTCCAAAACCTTTGGAACAGTTTTACAGATAATAGCGCAAAGCAATGGTTCGTAATTTGGACAGGGGCAGTGATATATATATGAAAAGGGCAGTTAGTGCAACGGCTGTGTGAGGCGTATAAATAAGCCCACAGTTAAAGAGTTAATAAATAGTTTTATTTGTTAAAAGTTCATAAGTATTACTCAAATTATCTCTTTGGTACTCTCTATGATACTTAAAATCTGAATTCATTCTTTTTTTTTTACTAGAATACTGAAAATGCTGTGAGGGCATAGCTGAAAGAGCAAGGAAATGGAAGAGGATTGCTTTCAAATGATTTGAGAAAATTCTATAAAAATTCTTGTAAAATGAAGAGTGATACAATTGAGTATTGGACTAATGTGCCACAAATATGATATTTGAGAGCTCCAAGATCTGGATAAAATTTATGCAAATGTTTTTTTTTACACATAACATATATTCATAACATACATACAATACCCTGCAAACAACTTTCACATGAAATTTAATTAAAATTTACATTTGAAATATACCAGCTAATTCTGTATATTTCAAAGGTTTGTATTTATACATCTCCCCTTTCTTTCATAAGAGTAATAATTCTTTCCTTTGGTTGCATGTTTTTGCTCTAGATTAGAATCAAACTACTTTTGGAATAACAAAATTACCTAGAATTTTCATAGAGCTGTATATTAAGAGCAATAACTTGGCTACTATCTTGCAAAACAACATTTAAAAAAAATAATAACTGAAAAATGTTTAAAACAAAACTATTGAATAATTAGAAAATTGGAAAGGCTTACAGACAATGTCACAGTTCCTGAAATTTTGGTCATTTCACCCAGAATAGCAGAGAAGAGAGATGACTTCCCAGACCCAACCTGACCAACTACTGTAATGAGACTATTTCTTGGAACTACTAGATTGATGTTAGTAAGAGTTGATTTTACATTCTTTTCCTTGTCATCATCTTTTGGAGGATCCCAAGTAAATTCTCCCTTTTGGACAGATAGTGCAAGCCCTATGGACAAAACAAGGATTACATAAATTTTTTATTAGTGTTCCAAAAAATTGTAAGTTACTTGATATATTAATATCTATGAAAGGTAGAAATTTACTTTAATTACAATTATATAACATATTAAAATTTAATGCTTTTTTAGAACTATACTGCTCTCTCCTGTTCAGTAGTAGAAACTACAAATTTTAGAATAAAACATGGTTAGAGTTTTTCTATTCTAAAAATTTATATTGAATATTGTGTGTGTGTGATCACACTTTTTTTAATAGTCTAAGTAGATCAAAAAAGCTCTAATTAATTTTTAAATTCGATTTTAATGTGTGCAAATAAATAATCTATCACAAAATTAATATAAAATTCTAATTATCACTTATAAAATGATTTGTGCATGAATAAAATGCAACATGATTTACAATTACAACCTAACAAAAAGAAATACAGATTATTCAACTCGTATGTTTAAAGAGTTTTCACTTATTTCATATTATTACAAGAATTTCAAATAATTTGTCATTCAAAATTCAAGAACATTTATTCCTTTTCTTTCCTAGACCCTTACTAAAAAAATAGCTTTAACTAAGGTGAAAAATATATTAGTATCCAATCTTACTTTTAAAATAAAATTTTTAATTGCAAAAAAAAAGAAACAGTACTATAAATAAGATAAGTAACAAAATAAAAGAACATATTAAAATTTAAAATTCTTCAGTTGAAAATTATTTTATAAATATATGTATATAATAAAATGGTACCTTGTGAATTGTCATAACTAACATATCTTTCAAGCTCTTCACTGTTCATGTATTTATCAATTCTTTTCACTGATACAGAAGTCTAAAAAGAATGATTAGATAAAAAAAATATATAGTAAATAATATACATCTATAATACTGTATATTATATAATCACATCTCTTGAGAAACACATTATACAGGTATAATGCAGGGAATTTTTTTAAAAAAATGTTTTTAATTATTACTCTAAAAATTGTAAAGAACTTAGCTATTCCATAATAAAAAATATTTTTGTTTGTCTAGAAATTTTAAATAAGCCAAAAATTGGTAAATTAAAGGACTGTGGTAAGTGCTAATATAGAGTGATTAAGTTTTATGGTATAGTATATATTTTTTATTGTTTGCTCAAATTTGTGAAAAAAGTTAATATTTATTTTATTTTGAGAAGTATCATTTGGTTTTTATTCTAAAACTAACCTCAGTGGGCAACAGCCCATGAGGGCCAAGTCCTACTGTACCCATCTCAGTTTTTGTGAAGTTGGGTACTGAGGTACCTGAGTAGAGTTCTGGTCAGGACTCCCAGCATTAGTTCCCAAGCAAGCTTAGTGCTCATTTATTGACCCACTAAAGCTGGGTTGGCCAACCTTTGGGTTAAGTCCCAATATCTAATATAAAAAAACCTATGCATGCCACTTCCAATACTTCCAAGAAACAAAACATCTTGAAAAGGTTAAAGAATTTTATGTATAGGCTTATTATGGGATTTTTACTCAGGTAGCTTATTTTTTTATGAAAGTGTCAGTAGAAGAAATTTTAAAAAAATATAATAATTAAGACAGAAATATAAACTTAGCTATTATTGTTAGTAAACTATTTACAGTTTAAATCAGTTACACTGTGAATAAAATGAAAATGTGAGTAACACGAAACATTTAATTCTAAATAATTATTAAGCAGTCAGTATACTTGTTGCATGGGACCTTTGAATTTGTGATTTTTTTACCAACTAATCTATATTAGGATTAGACTAGAGTTCTCTCTTGAAAGATGCTAACAAAATTAGATCATTTTATGTGCATATCAGTTAACTTTGAGTGATATTTTGATTTTATTTTCATAACAGAAAACATTTGTTCACAAACATAAACTGGTCCAAACTTACAAAATGACAGTGAAATGGTGTAAATTTGGAAAATTGCTTGTTAGTACAAATTTCCAAAATTCAGTATAATTTGGATTGCTTACAGTTGAAATAAGTTCCTTACACTTGTTTTTCAGAGTAGTATGGTGCTGGGTCAATAATTTTGATTTGGATTTCAGGTGGGTAGCAATCAACGTCTTGCAGAGAAATTAAAAAAATAATTTGTGAAAAGAAAAGCTTTTTTTTATCATCCTGAAAATTAACAAATCTAGTACTGAATGAATCTTGCAAATGGGTAGTAAATTTTTAAATCTGTCATTGTTTGGAGCATTATTGACTTTGGAAAATAGTTCCTGCATTAATGTAAAATTTGTTAATCTTCTTTGCAAAAGCAAAAATTTGTTCACAGAAGATATAGACTAAATAGGGTAGAAAATATGCAATATTTTCCTTGTGATCATCAACTTAAAATTATTTAAATATCCTATAATATTGGAAAGGAAATCTTAATTCCATAGCCAATCTTTTTTCTCGAGTAGCAAGAACTCACCGGATAGTTCATTGTTTTCTTAAAGATATAGTAAAAGACATGCTTCGTCAAATTCCAAAATCTCGCGAATACACTTCTTTCGGAAAGCCAGCGCACACTACAATGAAGGAGTTATATTTGCATGAAAATTATTGTAATTTAATTAAGTGTATTTAAAATAATTTTGAATTTTTTATCTGAGGTGATCGCATCTTATACAATAAACTATGAAAAAATTATTATTTGTTTAAATTTTTTAATTTTGCAAATAGTCTCTGCATGCCACTGTTACAATTCTGTGGTGCCACACGTTGGCCACCCCTGCAGTAAAGGGATAAAAGGCTGAGTAGAAACTGCCCAGCCAAAAATTTGAACCCTGGACCTGTGAGGGTGAACCCCGATAGGTTTGTATTCATAGAAGTAAAATAAAATTATTTGATTCTGTTTTGGATTAATGAAATTGATGTTCCTTTATATATTCCTTCTACAACTTATTTATACCAGTTTCAACAGTATAATTGATGCATACAACCTGAATTGTCTTTTGAATTAAATATACTCCAGCATGGCCAAATAGTTGCACAAAATTGCAATTATTTATTAATCACTTAAAAGAAATACTTTTAAACATTACAATGATTACATAATAGATTTTCAGCCTTTTATTAGAGATCTGTGTTAAAAAAAATTATTTTTCAGCAATCAAGAAATGTATTTTAAATATTTATATTATATATATATATATATATATCTCAAATTTAAATAAGAACTACATGCTATCAATATTAGTATATCTTTTTCTCTCTTTAATTCAACATTAAAATACATTTCTACATACCATGATCATTGTAGTAATAAGATGGGGCAACATAGTCAAAGGAAAACGTAAGATGTTGAATAAGGATAGAGATACAAATGCTGTAGATGCATCCAGGTAATTGTTTTCATCAACCAATACATATGTAGCAAAAGTGGCCAGTGCAACCTAGTTTATGAAATGTTCATATACAAAATTAATGTAATAAATATGAGAATATATATACATGCATAAATAAAATGCAAGCAACTTAAGAATAACTTATTTTTAAAAAATTTACTCAGTCTTAATTTTGTGCCGAACAAAAAGTTTTATCCTAATTAAGAAATAAAAGACTTTTTCCAAAAACTGATACAACTATTAACTCGTTTCATTCCTAATTTAATAATATTTTAGATAAATTGTGAACTACTTCTTATACTATTGACTAGGTATTATGCATAGAATAATGATTTTTAAATATTTAAATTATCTGATATAAATTTTTTTAATGAGAAATGATTAATTTAAGTTTCAATTTTCTCAGTTGTACATAAGTTTTTAACAAAGCACATTTAAGCTGCTAATTTTTCACTCACAAATCTAAAATGTTAGTTATTTTCTAAAAATGCAACAATACAACAAGTTTTATCATTTTTCTTTAAAATAATGTCTTAATGTCAAAATATTTATTATGCATATGTTATTGTTATGCAAATATGCCCAACATTTTAAACAAGGATTAAATATTGAAAGAATCTAAAAATATAAAGAGATGTGGTGCCACCACTCTTTCAGCCATATAGGCGGCATTGCCATTTGCTGTAAATAGTTTCACATACTATAAATAGTTACCACTATTATTATTACAGTAGTTGTGTATATATCTTGTTTTGATTTCTAATCAAAATAACTTTGCTTGCAAAACTTAGTTGTGAGCTTTAGCAGAGCGTTTGGGTTAGCTTTCGCCACAGAAATTTATTTTTCTGGGACTGATTTTGAAAAAAAAATGAAGAAATCACCAAAGATGCAAAAGAATGTGCAAAATCTACATTGCTCTTTATAGGGTTCAATTAATAACACAAAAAATGGTACCAATAGTCTTTAGGTATACATTTGGCTAATACATGCAATAATTTTTAAAATATGTACAAATATACTCAATGGATAAATTAAAAACAAATCATATATTTTCAAACCTTGAACTGAAAACTGAAGATGTTACAGTCTCCAATCTGAAAACATAATATAGACAAATGCTGAGTAACACAATTTCATCCCCCTTATCGGCCATCAATCATTTTCCAATAAAATATTTTCATATAAAGAAGTGATCAAATCTGCAGTTTTACAAGCTTCATCGGTAAGGGTACAGCCACAATGCATATATATATATCAAGAAAATTCAAATTTTAACTTCAAAATATCTCAAATCAACAAATGACCAATATCTTTTATAAATTTTATTTTTTTCCCAATGGGCTGCTTATTAACAACTTAGCCTTAGCAGACACTGCAAGTCCCCAAGAGTGGAAACCATTTCATTGGTGACACCTCCCCAGTGGCAGTTTCCGCTACCAAATTGTGTTGTTTGAATTTTTATAAATTTTTTGTAGACTTCTTCGTCATGATAATCTACCAATAAAACTTGATTATCTTTCATTTTAAATAAAAATGCTCATTAATTTCCATACACATCTTCCACCATTTTCCCTTTCAACCACTATAATCAATGACTCTCCATTTCATTACATTGCTTACTAATGATTCTTCACCTAACACTGAAACTTATTAATGCAAAAATTTAAGAAAACGAAAATACCTTGCCAGAAATAGCAATGTTTACTTGGACAAATTTAACTTCAATAGCCAATTTTAAAACATAAACAAAGCATGTCAAGGTCAGTTTAAATATATAATCAGAAGTCAGAATCCGAAGTAAAAGCGACCTAAGTTGACAGCTGGTAAATATATAATTATGATTATGAAATCAAAAATATTTTTATCATACATAGTGAAAATTATTAGCAAAGTTTCAAACAAACAAAACGAATAATTTTGTGATAAAAAAAAGATAAAGAGGTTTGAACATAAATATATACAAACATACCAATGAATTATATCATTAGCAAAGAGTATGTAAACATAACTTTCATCTTAATACAACAGGTACAAAGGAAAAGAAGAACACAAAACAAAATATATCAAACTTACTATGAATGGGGAACAATTCCAAAGCATCATGGTGAAGGAATTCAAGTAAGCAATTTGTTTTAAGTTCTTTACTTCTTTATTTCTGATTTGGTTGATCTTTTCCCTAAAGGCTTCCTCCCATGCATACAATTTCAAAACTTTGATTCCAGACAATACTTCATTTACAAGTTTCACACGCTCATCTTTGTATTTCATTTGCTTTACCTTAAAATAAGAGCGGAATTGTAAATAATTAACAAAATAAATATAAGCCAAATTAGACAAAATATATATAAACTGTATATTAAAGTAACTGTAAAAAATCTATTATATTTGCATAAAACAATAACACCAGTATTATAGTATGTTTACTTCTTAAGTAGTTTTTAATAGAAAATAAAAGGATAAACAAAAAATTTCAGATTAGAAGCAACGTTAATCCTCAATTAAGTGGCCAGTTAAACCAGATGTTAAGAAAAGAGAACAGTTAAAAGACTACCTATATTATAATGATATTTCTGCATATACTACATATAACTTTAAAACAGAAAACTTACAGTAAAATTGATACACGAAATCAGGGGCATAGCTACACCATATCAATGATACGGGCCCCAACATGTGTAAGCAAAAAATTATAAAAAAGTTAAGGGGCCCTAAAAATAGCCCCCCAAGGAATTTTAATGCAAGGCCCATTCAAGATTAGCTACATTTGTGCATGAACCATAAAAATATTTTTGAAATGTTCTTTATGCTAATTCAAATTTTTAAAAATTGTATTAAAAAAATTGATCAAGAAACTGAAGATTAGTTAAAAAATATCTCTAAATTTGCAAGCCCTGAAATTTTTTTCATATTTATATACAATATATTTTATATACTCCAAGAAACAATTTCAATTGTTTTTTGCTGCCAAAGTTGCTTTCATTCAATAAGCAGTGATACATTATAAGGCAAATATAATTCAAAAGTTAGTTATTTTACATAATTTTATATCTTTGAAGTAAACAATGAATATGCCTTCAAACATCTGTATGATAATAAAAAATGAAAAAAGACATTATTTTGACAGTGTTAGACATATTTAAAATACATAAACCATAGATCAGTTATGTTAATTTCATAAAGTAGAGCTCCATTTTTTTTAACTGAAATATTTTCATTCATATCCTTCAAACTTTCTAATTTTATAAATCTCAATTTGATTTATTTCTCATAAGGTCACAAAACTATTTTATTTCTGAAACTCATGATATAATTCTTTCTATGAAAACTTCTGTTTGTGTTATATTTTATTTTATTCAAACATAAGAAAAACATAAAAATTTCAGAAAATATTTTTTTAAAAAAAATAGTACTTAATCCTTACATTTACATTCCATGAATATTCCAAAAAATTCTCTATTAAAAAACATAAAAAGCAAAAGCTTATCAATGAAAATAATAATGTAGTGTACACATACTTGTTTCTTTTTAACATGAGAAGCTAACACTATGTTTATGGGTATCAAAACAACAGATACAAAAATTCCAGCTAAAACTGATAATCCCAGTATGTTGAACAACATCCATAAAGCAACTAATATTTGAAGAGGAGCAGACCATATGAGATTTAGATATGTCATAAGATCCATGAATCGTTGAGAATCCACAGACATCAAATTTACAATTTCACCAACAGTCGATTCTTTTCGAGCAGTTGATGACAGAACCAGAGACTAGAAAGAAAAAAAAAGAGAAACTATAAGATTATATAAAAAAAAATTCTGATTACATTAATCATATAAAAATGTTCCATCTTTTTTTAATTTATTATATCCCCATAATACTAATTATTAAATATATTATAATCACCATACAACAGTTTCATTAAAATATGCACGCTTCATACATTTATTAAAATTTATTGGTCAAAATCCCTTCAATAATAGTAACCTAGCATGAATTTTTCTAAGCATCCATTCTTGATTTCTTTAAAATATCTTATAAGGAATTCAGAGTAAATTTTTTTTTAATTACTGTAGTTAATTCCTAAAGTGATCGAAATTTTGTATAAGTCTGTTTAATTAAAATCTATTCAAATAGTTTGCTTACTTCATTTACTAGCAGTATTTCTATTATTTTGAAGAGAAAATATTTGGAATAGTTTTTATCAATCATGATTTCTTTTTGGAGTGATTTTTCACATAAATCCTTAGTAATGCTCACAGTTTTTAATGAGCTGAAATTAACAAATAAGTTACATTTGAGATAAATTAAAGTAGTAAAAAAAAATATTTGGCCAACTAGATTTTTAATTTTCTTATATTTAGATAAACATTCTAGATATGGTTTCCTTTAAAAATATTACATGCCAATTGCACTTGCACCCAATTTAAATTAGATATATTTCTGAGACAAATTAGAAAAATACAATCATAATATTGGAGTGAAAGAATTTTATTCTAAGGCTTCTTTTCAAAATCATCCAATAATATGTTTCAAAAATAAATACACAGTAGAAACACAGAATTCTAACAAAGATACTGAACATATATTTGCTAATATAAATACAGAACATATATTTTCTAATCATACATTTATACTAGTGGTGTAGTTATTGCTATATCAATGACACAGGGCCCCAAGCTATAGTAACACCAACATGTGTAACTATAGTCCCACTAATAGGGCTCTCATATCTAAGAAAAGGCCCCAAAAGAATTTTGATACATGGCCCACTCAGAACTAGCTACCCCCCCCCACCAGTGATTTATACATAACCAAATGTCTCTCTTTCTTATACTTGATAAAAAATTAATTAAATTCTTATTAATTTACAATAATCAAACACAAACTTTTAATAGCATAGAGCTCATACTTATGATTTTTTCCTTAAGACACTGAAGATAAAAAAAAAATTTTAAATCTACATTGTAAAGAAAAGACAGGAATTTTATTTTTTATGGAAAAGAAGAACATGAGCATTTGATTTATTCCTTCTAGAAATGTATTATTTTATGTTAAATATAAATTAAAATTTGATATTGATTGGTAAGAGAATTGTAATAATGATGAATTAGATTCAAATATTTGATACAAAGAAATTTATTCCTCAATGGATAGTAATAATGAAGAAAGTCATGCATAAGTTTGATTCAGTATTTTAATGATTTACTATTTAACTTTAAATCATTATTTAAATACAATTAAACTATCCATTAACAAACTGCTACATGGAGAAAGCAAGAGAAAATTGCAGCCAAATTCCGTTAAATCTCAAATTCTGTACCACACATATCTATTCAACATCTGTATCAAAAATAATTAAATGCAAAGTTAAAATGCTTTAAAGACAACAATTTGTAGCTTCTAAAAACTTGGAATGAGAAGCTTTGTGCATAAAAAATATTTAATATTTTAGATATAAAATAAATCAATTGAAACTTACTTTTTATCATTTTTTCTGCATAATAATCTGAATATATCTATCGCATAATTCAAGCATGCTCATGAATTACAAAATATTTCTTAAAATACCTGGTACTTAATAAAAATCTTTCCATCAAACTATGAATTTCAAATATTTGAAAAAAAATATACTTTTGTACTATATTATCAATATAAAAAAATCAAACTTTTTTTAAAAAAATAAGAAAAAAGTTTAAACACTTGAATGAATAAATTTCTTGATTATTTATTGTATCTCAAATGTAAAAGAATATTGGAATTTAATCAAAAACTATACGACCATTTCAATTCTTAACAAATCTAAACATTTTAGTAAATTGTTAATCAAGAGAACCTTTTTATAAATGGCAGTAACAAGAGCTGTACGAACACGCATGCCAATAATAAACATGTGATGAAAATAAGATCCTAAAATCACAGATTGTAAAGTTCCATTCAGCATTGTAAGAATAGCATACAAAATTCCAATCCAGAGAGGCTCAGATGACTTCACATAATCAATTAACAATCTGAAATAAGAGTTGTAAAATTATATAAAAATATACTATTTTAAAAGTTAAAACAATTCACATATCAAATATTAAGGCTGCCTCCTATTTACTCATTTTATCTTTAAAAATTTCACAATATTTATATATTAACATGCATTTTCAAATCCAAACAAACACCTGCATTGTGTTTCAAAGCAGATCAAGTTCTATGTGTAAGAAATTAGAATGAGAAAACAGATAATGTTATGAAACAAAAAATCGAGGACACTAATATAAAACTGAACTGATTTTGCATGGATTGTTATAAACTTTAATTTAAGATAAAAACAAAGGTTAGTAATTTACTATCTTAATAATTAGTTAACAGTTTATTAAAATTATCTCTCTATATAAAAATGTCAATAAAATTAAACAAAATTCAAATATATGTAAAATCAAAAAAATTACTTTAAGATTAAAGGATTTACAAATTGAAGTAAATCGTAGATCAATTTCAGGATACTTCCACTGAAGAAAGAGACAGCAAAGGTTTTAAAAAGAGCCCTAAGTATATGAATCTTTTTCTTTTGTTGTGCTTGACGTCCATTGCGTACAATATATTCTGTCCCATCTTTCATTTTTTCCTCTTGAACCTTTGGAACTTCATCATCATAAGGCCTGAAACAATTAATGAAATGCATATAGCTATTGAATAGTAGCATAAAAATTAAGTGATTTAATCACAGTATATTGTAAGCTTTGAATAACAAGTATATGCAAGAAACTACTATCCAGATTCCTGTAATTGATTTAAAGTTAATAAATTCTGAATTAAACTAAACTGCCCTAACTTTACAACTAAAATAAGTAGCATAACTTGCTTAAATTTCATATATTTAATAATACACTTACTGTTGAAGGCACAGACATAACTTATGATTAGAAATTAAAATTAAGTAAACAATACTCTCAAATACTGCAAAATTAAGTGACCTAATGTCATGCTATGTTTAAAGAGAAAACTAACATTTCAGCCTTAATATCTATGATCATAGCTCAGTGGTGTACACAGACCTCTCTTATGGAAGGGGTTACATTCTAAAAAAGACATGGATGAAAGCACCGTGGGATAATCTCTTTGGTAAAATGTTAATTGAAAAAGATAGGGATGTAGAATTTTAAAAAACTTTACAATTTAAAATGTTATTTACACACATTTTAACACAGTTTATGCAGAAACAATTTTTACATTGATGGGTAACCAAATTGTCCTCTTTAAAAATATAAGATTTTCAAAGACCTGACAGTGTAGCTGCCAGTATTGATAAGTATTTGCGTAAGATATCAAATGTCTATAATGAAATTGGCTTTGGAAACATTAACAGCTAAATTGATTTAACAATCATTAGGTTGGCAAAATCCAAAACATTAGAAATATAAAAGAAAAAAACCTATGTAATCTAGATAACTGTATGATCAGTTACTTACATTGGTATAAAGTGACTGATAATAGTATAAATACTCTACAGCATCTATCCAAACAACTCCATATTTCCTATAATTATCTTAAAGCATCTGTGAAAAGTTGATGAATTTTTCTACAGACACAATGGATATCTATTACAAATGCATGTTCCACCCCTCAGCAATGAATCTGATATCCTTAAAATTCTTTTGATATTAATTCTAGGCATCCAAAACAAATAATCTTGAATATTGTAAAATTAAGTTACCTCATGCCATGCTATGTTTTTTTAAAGAAAACTAACATTTCAGCCCTAATATCTAAGATCATAGCTGACTAAGGTACACACAGATCTCTGTATAACCTACAAAGGGAGGCAAAAAATGTACCCAATACTTAAAAATATTAAATTCTAAATTTGTCTTTTTTTTTTTAGAAAAGGTATATTATTTAATAAACAAAACTAGTTGTTAAACAAATATTCCTTCCTTTAATATATCCATATATAATGCATTTTGCATGCACTACTTTTTATTGCTATACATTTTGTAACTATATTTAAATTGATGAAATTAAGATTTAATAATATAAAGGTTAGTTTAATAGGCTAAATGTTTTGATTCTAACATTCTATCACTCTCGAAATGAAAGATGAAATCAAATCTTAAAGTAAGAAATAACTGACAGGAAAATTTCAAAATTTTCAAATAAACATCGACTATAATTTCTCTTATCAAATGTATAACATATATATATATATATCGAAGCCCAGTGACTGAATGGTTAGTGCATCATGCTTCTACACTACAGGTCAAGGTTCGCCCAGGGCTGGGCAAGGTTGACTCAGCCTTTCATCCTTTCAGTGGGTCGATAAAATGAGCACCAAGCTTGCTTGGGAACTTAACGCTGGGGGTTTCGCGTCAGTCTGACCACCTGACCGGAACATCTGCTCATGCACCTCAGGGCTTAAGGTCGCACATACTGAGTTGGGCACAGTAGGCCTTGGCCCTCATGGGCTGTTGCGCCACTGAGTTAAGAGTTATATATATATATAAATCATGATAAAAATTTTCAAAAATTGAACATTATAATATGTAATAAATACTTTGATTGGGACATTGGTTGAATCCAAGTAGAATGCCTGTAATATTGTTCAAATTGAGATGCTATGTTTTCTGTTCGATCATCTGGGTTTAATTCCCACAGATCTTCATTTGTTAGTGGTTTTTTCCATCCCAAAATACTCATACTAAAATTTGAAAAAAGAAAACCAAATCAAGATAACATATCATCAAAAAACTTCATAAGAATTTATAATGAAAATAAATTTAACTGAATCAACTGAATAAAGGAAAATAAAACTTACTCATTGAACCACCAAAACATTAATTTTGAAGCAAACGAAGCTCGCATTTCTGGACATTCTTCCTACAAGGAAAAAGGAAAGCATAAAATTTCATTACAGAGCAATCATGGTTAACTCCTTCTACTATTTGTCTGATTTTTTATAAATTTAGTAAAATTGTAAATGACTACAATTTAATGAAAAAATTTTAACAAAGCATTTTTATGTAATTCATAAAACTTCGCAAAAAATGCAAAAAACAAAGTAGCATTTTACTTTATATTCTATTCAACAATGAAATACATTTATTTTGTCTTTGATTTATAATAAATTCTACGTAATTCATGGCAATAAAATTAGAACTTAAAAATAATACACAGATATTAGATTTTTGTATATGTTTTTACAGCAACAAATAAATTGAATTTTTGATTGATATGTTTTTAAAAAACAATAATGTTTGTGTTTCAGTCATATCTAGACTTTCAAAAAAATTTTAAATACATTCCATTAATAATAAGCAAATTTAATAATTGATAGCTAATTTAGAAATAATTCTTAAAACTCTTACTCTTTCTTCTCCTTTTTGGGGTGGATGTCTGTATCTGATATCAGCAAAACATGACAAAATCAATTCAGTGACCAAGATGGGAAAATATATCATATGTATGACAAATGAGAAGACACTTGGCAATTCACCCTAAAAAAATTAAAGTAGCTTAAATGTAACACTCTTAAGTATTTTAAATATTTAAATTATATTATTTCAAAATAAGAAATTTTTATATTTATAAAATATATCATATAAAACTGCAAAAACTACAATATAGCCTTTAATTTTCAAAACATTTATTTTTGAAAAACCAGGGTATTGCTTTACTCAAAATTATATTTCATTTAAATACAAAATACTTATAGTGTTCAAAGTATATAGTGCTCATTATATTAAGAAAAATGAAAAAATTTTCATAAAAAATACGTATTTATTCTTTAGGCTTTAATGTATTTCTAATATTTACTTTAATTTTACAAAATATTTTCCTTGTCATAGTAAAATTAAAGTAAGATTTTGCTTTAAGTACTGATTTAAGGGGGATATAGTTTTTAAAATTGTTAATAGCTAACTGAACAGTAAAAAATAAACATTGATAAAGTATTTTGAAAATAATGAAAAAAAAAACTATTTCACTGTTAGGAAAACGTTTTGTTGAACTGCCAAAAAGATCTGCAAGATTAGTAGTAAATTAGTAGACAAAATTAGTAAATAAATAAATTATTTCAAAGGGAAAAAATTAATAAATTTATAAAATAAAAGATGAAATGTACATACAATTCTAATTACCAACATTTTTAACATCCCTCATTTATATTTTTAATTACTTTTATGCAACTAAACCATATAATACAACACATTTAAAAAAATATATTTCATTAAAAGTTTGATATGTTTACAAAATATCAGTTTCAGCTCATGAGTATACAAAACATCCAGAGTTAAAATACATATTAAAATTCATCAATAAAATTTGCTGACATTTTAATGTATTGCTAATTAGTCAATCCTTAAACTGTATTCTTTTTGAGACATTAACTTGTAAAAAAGGTATCTTTTAGTATTTGAAACTAAGACCAGGTTCTTGCAACACAGATGGAAGAAATATCAAAGTAAAAATCGGGGGCGTAGCTACTGCTGTATCAATGATACAAGGCCCTCAAGCTACAGGGGCCCCAACATATGCGAGAAAAATTAGTTAATATATAAAGGGGCCCCTATAAAGGATGCATAAGAAATTTTGATAAGGGGCCCACCCAGGACTAGCTACGCCAGTGGTAAAAATATGCTGTAACAAGTAAGCAAGACATTAAATCACAAACACAAATCAATTAAATGTTTAAAAAAAAGAAAGAAATGAATACCTCACTATGAAGTACTAAAAATGCAGTTCTGTAAGGGAAAACTTCACATATGGTGAGAGTAAACCAAAATATAAACAAAATACCAGAAGTATGTCGACCTCTTTTTCGATTGATCAACATAAGTACTAGGGCAAAAATCTGAAATATAAGAAAATTATTTGATGACACACAAATACAAAAATAAAAAAAAATATTTTAGAAATAATTTTTATAATAATAATGAATCTATAAGATACACATTTCATGGATACATTATTTGTTCATAAAAAAGTATTATATGCAATCATGACAAGCATATTTATATTATAATTAAATATCAAATTATAGGAGCCAACAAATGCTATTAGAAAAGATTAAAAGATCTAATATGTTGAAGTTTATCCTTAAATTTAAAAAATATGATTGAGAAAGCATTCTGATTTTAAATCTAAATAAAAACTATAATATTTTTTCACTAAAGGGCAGAAATAAGTCATACTTACAAAAGTAAGTGCTTTTAATGATTCAGCAATGAGAGTTGGGACGAAATGAACATCATGTTTTGTTTTAAGCAACTCATCCAATAAGCTACAAAGACTCAACAAACACAAAAGTACTGCTAACACCTGGAATACAAAAAGTTATGTCAGGATAGAAGAAAAATAAAAAAATCAGATTTATGTTAGAAATAATTTTATTAAATAATTCTTAATTTAATTTTGTGCCAAACTGATTTTCTTTCATATTTATAAATAATACTTTTCAACCAAATATGTATTTCCTTGATATTTTTAAAACGTTTCTGTATCTAAAAAAATTTAGTTTAGAATTTTTGCTGGACAAGCAAATTTTTTTACACCCCCCCCCCCCAATACAAACTAAACAAGAGTATACATTTCAATAACTTGTTGAGTTTTAATTAATATATCACAAACATTACTATATTAATCCTGAAACTGTTAAATAAATCTAGTTTATAGATCCCAGATTCAAAACAATTAAAAAATTACATCAATTTTTTAATTTTTTTTTATTTATTTATAGCTTTTCAGCTATTACAAGTTTTTAAAGCTTTTATAAAACATGCTTCTTCAAATATCAGTTTTATTTTCCTCTAGTTTTGACAAAACACATTAATAATCATGATTTTTTTTTGTTACACTTCTATTTCATAACAAAAAAGAATCTATAATTTTAATGTTCCATTTTACTATAAATTTTGAAATTTGATTGTGTAGTTATCTTGAACAAGTTAAAGCATTTAAAGGCATTTCAAACATCATAATAAACAATTTTTAGATCATTATAATTCCGAGCATATATATTGCTCAATCAAATCTAAAACTAATCCATAGTCAGCCTAATAATAAAAAAAATTTACAAAATTTATTAACAATTGATCAAAATTTAATTATTTTTCACAAGTTAAAAATATAAAATTCTTTTTTTTTTAATTTAAACATTTCTTACAGATAAGAATTTCAAAATAAGATTACCATTCTGGTTACATTTGCTCCAGTCCATGGCAGAGTTTTTTGCGATGATTTCCTTTGAAAGTAGCATTCCAGAGGACCAAATAACCACAAAAATAAGCAAGGAGACCAAACAAGTAGAGTTTTTTCAAAACAAGGTGTGAAGTCCGGATTAGTTGAATTCCAAAGGAGCTGTTCATCCTGTTTGAAAAGAAGATTATTATTTGGCAAGAAATACTAAAAATATGATTGAACAGGAAACAACTCCAAAACAAAGTCGAGCTGGAGCGGAGCGAAGACTTCTCCATAAATGATTACGATTATTTTCGATAAATGATTAAACGGCTGATTTCATTCGAAATTTTTCATTTTAAAAAATAAGGTTCTAAACAATAATGAAGTTAACTGAGTAAAACTGCATGAGGGTTATTGTTAACACACAATGGTAGTTGATTTGGATTTCGTAATTCTGAACAGACTTCAATGCGGCATAAAAGCATCTTAAATTTCCTTCTTTTTAAGATATCCAATCACAATTTTGTGTGTGAAGAAAAATAAAGCCTAGGATGCGCATTTTGGTGCACGTATGCACGCTGTAACCCCCCCCCTACCTTGCAGAAGCTGTCAGTCACCGGTAGACAGCCGATGAGTGTAGAAGTTGTTCAGTGTCGTCGGCTTTCATTTTGAACAGTAATGACAGAAAAGTAAGTCACAAGTTCATTTATTTTAAACGATTTTTATTTAAAATTTTGCAATAAACATACGAGTGTTCAAATAATTTCCTAATACTTATCAATACAAAGTATTTCTCCTCAGATTCTGCAGTTTTACACTAATCTCTCAAAACTGTATCTCATTTTACTGCCATACATTTTGGATTCTTTTAAACTTGTGAAGTAGAATTAAAATGCTATTTTTATTAAATTAAATTTTTTTTTTTACGTGATATTTTCTCTTTGTTGTCTTTGCGCTATTTCTTCCTTTTTCCTTGGAATCTCGCAAGTTTTATACAACGCTACTACATTAAGTTTTGAGTAAGTTTTTCTGTCTTTTTGCCAAATCCAACGGCAGTCGTATTTCTTAGCTTATCGGTAATCTGTCGGCGACTAACAGCATCCGCAAATTTGAAAAGTTCACAAATTCGTATTAGGCAAGGCCGGATCTACGTATGGGCTAAAAGGGCTGCAGCCCTGGGTTCTAGGGGGGCCCCGTTCCTTGTTGAAGATAAACAGAAAAGGCGCTTACAATCAAAATAGTAACACGATAATAAACCAGTAAAAAGAATACACTCAAATCAAAAATAAAATACCCAAAATACCATATCAAATTTATTTTCGAGAGCAAGAGCAATTTTCTTTTGTTCTTCCGCCCTAGCACCGAATATGCGGAAATTAATAACTATTAATTTAGAAAATCGTCTATATATTTTATGTAAATAACTTTATAAAAACAAATTAAAATAGTATGCTGGTATTCTTTTTTAGAAACTACACCATAACAGGATGTAAAATGTTTAAACCTCAGGGAAATTTCTTGTTTTTCTCATGATCAGAGACAGCCTGTGAGGTCTAGAAACAATGGTTTTCATCTAATTGCGAGTGGCCAAGGTACCGGACTCATGGCAGGCATGTCATGAGTTCGAGACTAGTGCTGCTGAAGACCCTCCGTGTAGGGGAACGATGCATGTTAAATCTGTCGAGAGCTCAAACATTCTCCAGTATGTGTGGTGTGATAGTTAGGAGAGAGGGTGCCAGCTCAGGTATCGTCCTCGTCACTTGACCATGGTACAAAATTACGAGACCCATCGCCAAAATCTCTCGTGTAGCTGAACAGTGTGACGTTAATATTCACTCACTATTCATCTAATTGCTGAGAAATTAATTTGCCTCATCAGGAACCAATATTTAGATAGATTTAACTGGATAAAAACCCCTGTTGCCAAACTGCCCAGGCTAAATTGTTTGAGCAAATTCCTTTTCAAATAGGGTTTTAGCAAAAATATCGATTTTACAAAAAATCCTGATGTGATGGGAGAAAATGTAAATCATTTTCGAAATCAGCACACTAAATAATATAAAAACCACAGAAAGCCTCTTTTGTACTTCTCCAAAACTTTAATTTTGTAGCTCTGTGTAATTAATATCTATTAAGTACACTATTAGTTACAGTCTATTAACAATTATAATTAATACAGTCTATTACACTCTATTATTGATACAGTCTATTAATTACACTCTTTTGTACACGGCGCGGCGCCGCTCTATGATGATAGTCTCTATCATAGAGCGGCGCCGATGAGCATAGAGCACTTATACAAACGTAGTGGCACTATATCTGTACCCATTTATTTTTGTGTAATAATAATTATAAATTACAAATTATACTGATTTGGTGCTGTGTCCTATGCACATACCTGAAATTAAAAGATATTTAGGTACCTGTTAATTGGTTTCAAGTAAAAAGTAAGTACAAATACACATTTCTAAATTATTTAAGTATGAAGACACGAAGTAGGAAGATTAGGATTATTCATGTAGGTTCGTGGCCTAAATCGCCAAGTAATAATTTTATTGATTATATTCTTCACATAAAATGAGTTATTTTCAAAATAAAGATCCAAACAATATATATTCTGTTTCGCAAAGAGAATACGAAGAATAAAAGAGATCATTTTCTAATAATCATTTCACTAAAAAAAACATGGCCAAGTGCTGGAAAGATCTTTTTTGGCTTTGTTATTCAACTAGTATTGGTAGTGTTTTTTGTTTGACTTGCAAACTTTTTTCTGAAACGAATTCTTAATACACAACCGGCTTTTCTGATTGGAAACGCGTAACAAATTGATTAGAAAATCATGAAAATTCTATTGAACATATAAATTTAATGTTAGTTTGGTTGACACGAAAAGAAAATAAGTCTTTTTTAGATAAACAATTACAGGAGCAACTAAGAAAAGATGCAGAATATTACCACAATGTCCTCAAACGTGTAATTGCGGTAGTAAAGTATTTGGCTACAAGATGTTTAGCATTTAGAACAGGGGTACTAAACCTTTTTTTTTTTACGCCGGGCCACATACATCTGACATTATTTTACGCGGGCCGCAACATGAGGATTAATAGACAGGGGGAAGCTATAAGATCAAGGACATTTAAAAGGTGAACAATTGATCACAATATAAAATCTCCTATATATATAATTTTGGATCTTATTTTAAAACTATACCAAACTCTATCAAACAAAACTCACGAAATATAGGTTTCATTCACTTTTTACCCAATTACGGGGGAAATTTTCAATTTCCGTTAATGAGTGATCCCAAGCCCCTTGTCTGCATTCTACTGTCATAAAAACAAAGCTGCCAAGTACTTGGATAATTTGATTTTTTTTCTTTTGACAAAGCCTTACATATTTTTATTTCAGATATTAATTTATCAAACGCAAGATGGTTAGCATAGAGTTTTTATTGAACTACAGAATGAAATCAATATTATCTGTATACACTGTCTGTTCTTATTGCGCATTTTTGTTTCAAATTTATTCAAATATTTTTTGATTTTATAAAAAAAAATATCTGAACAAATAACTGAATTCATCAGAGTACATCGAAAGCATTTAAGAAACACTAACAATTTCATATGTTTGTCAATATATATAGTGTATTAAATTTTATGAGATGCTTTTGTTACCTCGGCATTTTTGTAACATTACCACCTGCAAAATATGTATTGCTGTTTAAAAGTTGTTTTTTTATTAAGAAAATCAATTTACCTCATCTCTTATCCTTAAATGGATTCTCAAGAATAAGAGCCATTGAAAGGCTTGTGTTTCGTAGTACAGTGATGAGCAAAATTATATTTTTTATGTGCAACATTTTCACGACAAATCAAACAAGTTGTTGATCCATGTTTTTTTTTCTACGAAATAGTCAAGATCCCAATCGTCTTGAAACAGCAAATGTTTTTTAGACATGAGGGTTAGTTAAAAATTAGTTACACCTATAAAATGGTCACTACTGTATTGTTATCTGTTATCACTAACCATAACAATTACAAAAGAAAAAAAAATTCATAATTTGTACCAGCTCGACATCGATAGCAAAATTGATAGATTTGATTCCTTGATTGATATAATTTCTCGCTAAATTTTTAATACATCATTCCTAAATAATTGAATTGGTTATTTCAACGGACCTAGATCGGGTCACTCAGAATGGTCCAGTGGGCTACATGCGGCCCATGGGCTACAGGTTGAGTATCGCTGATTTAGAGGTACCGAGGAAGTTTTTGGTTCTCCTCATAATGATAATTTTAAGGGTACCCTGAAACTGCTAGCAGAGTATGAGAATTACGACCAAAATCGTTAATATCGTACTTATCAAAAACAATACATGAGCAAATAGTTGAGATCACGGGAAAGCATATCATTAGAAAATTATATAACTCAAATAAATAGCAATGACACAAAGTACTATACAATCGTGATGGATTCAACAGCAGATTTGTCCCACAATTACTAACTTGCTATTATACTACGATAATGTTTTCGGTCGAAAATGTATGAAAGATGTGTCTCGCTAATTTAGATTATTAGTCACACAGGTTTATATTTAATTATCTACAAGAATTTTTAGAAACAAATGGACTGCTATTGTATAATTGTAGGAGACAGTCATATGACAACGCTGCCAAGATGTCCGGTCCATATAATGGTGTGCAAGTTCTAAAAGAAAAAAAATTAATAAATTCGATAATTATGTGCCGTGTGCTGCACATTCTCTTAATCTAGTAGTGCAGAATCAGTTAAGGTTGCAACTGAAATCGTTAACTTCTTTGGTTTAGTGCAACAAATATATGTTTGCTTTTCTACTTCGACCTATAGGTAGAAACTTCTAAATCGTGTGAACTTAACTGTGAAATTTACCTTAAAAGATTAAGTGAGACCAGAAGGTCTTGTCACTAGGATCTTTGTGAAACCTCAAAAAAATATTGTAATATCATGAATATTCTTAAGAATATTTTTTTTGGTCGAAACTGCCATTTTAATTATATTTTGGGAAGAAATTTTAGAAAGATTTAATTCAGTTAACAAAAAATAACAGATTCTTGGAGTTTGGACATCTGTGAAGGGAATAAGTTCATTATGTCATTAAAAATGTTTATAAGCTATGTACAAAATCTGAATCAGATCAAAAATCAAAGGAGCATCAAGAGACGGAGCCAAAAAATTAAGTCCTAATGTAGAAACAGAATATAACGATGTGAACTAGAGACAGGTTATTTCAAAATTTGCAGATAAATTCACAGAAAAAGCTGTGTATGGGACAGAAAAGTTTAAAAGAGACGCAATTATTGTAGCGCTAGATAAGTTAATTCTTGATTTAAATAGAAGTCAAGTATATATATATGCAGAATATAGTAAGAAATTAAAAATTTTTTGATGGATTTGCAAGATCAAAGTAAAAAAAAAACGTCGACCTGGAGAGTATACACGCTATTACTGATTACTATTCAGATGATATAGACCAACATTTAGTAAATGAAGGTGTTCAATTCAAAACTTATCTAAACACTGAGCTAGAGTCCTATACTTGTAGTGATATATTCTATTTAATTTCTGAAAAGAAACTATAGTTCAGGTTTTTCCAAATCTGTATACAATTTTAAAGATTTTCTAACGATCCGTATCTAACGAGCTGTGAAGCGAAGCATGCGTTCTCTAAAATGCCCTACATAGAAAACAAATATAGGACAATAATGACAAATACTAGGCTTAATTATTAATCACTTCTTTCTATTAATATTGGTCTTACCAAAGACTTAAAATGTGACGAGCAAATAAAAGAATATTCAGCATAAAAGTGTAGAAAAGGGGTTTTTTTTGTTGTTGTTGTAAGTTATGTTATTGCTTATAACGTATTTAGAAATTGTTTGGGGGAAAAAACTTTAAGCTTCGTATATTTTAAATTTTTCCACACAATTTTTTAGGAAAAAGGCAAAATTTTTAATTATTTAGGGGGCCTCCAGATATCGTTAGCCCAGGGCCCCCAAAGGTCACGGTCCGGCCCTGGTATTAGGTTAGCCTAAACATAGATGTAATAAACCACGCTTCTCTAGTTTAAGTTTTTTAGGATGAAATATGTCGCCACAGTAGCTTAGAGGAAATCGGAGGTAGACCCGCCGTATGAGGAAGGGGGGGGTTAATGCGTGTATTTCTACTATTTTAACGTTCAATTCTAACGTTGTCATGGTGTAAAGTTAGAAGAGTGGGGTTCTCTCTCAGGTGTGGTCCTCGTCACTTGACCGCGGTTCAAAATTATATATGAATTCCGTCGCCAATAGCCCCAAATTGTTTTAGAGTACGACGTTAATAAAACTCTTCCTTCGCGGTCAGATATACCTTTTGAACATTAGGTATTGCAACAAAATCAAATTTAAAAATTTTTAGAGAGAGTATTTCTTAATTATCACAGCTCAAGGTAGTCTGAGACTTCACCTTAAGTCAATATTATAAAAATTTCAGTTTTGATTGATTATTCACCTCTGTTTAGTAGAGAATTTTGACTACTGTAAAATAAGGCGAAAAATGCGCACCTATACTTTCAAGCTGCAATTTTTAATTTTTAGGTACATTCACCGTATAACGTGCACGCCATTTTTTTACAAATAAACTTGAAATGTACGTGCGCAATGCCCTTATGTTTTGAAATAATTTATTCGATATAATTCCAAAATTTAGAAAAAGATCGTACACTTCTAGAACTACAACCCTTTAAGTTCATAAGTAATGTCATTTCTTTTAAATAAACAGTATTTCGTAATATGTAGAAGTCTAATTTTTTCCCATGCCCGTCTTTTTTTTATTTTTAAAGCTATCATTTTTATACTCGGCGAAAAACGCGCACCTGTAAATTTCAATCTTATTTTTTGCATTGAAAGTGCGCGTTATACGCCGGATTTTACGGTATACATATACACTGGCTCATGATTTTTAGCAAATGTTTTTAATTATATTTTCAGGGTATTGCCGAATTCGATCGATAAATTCAGAGGAGTAATAGTAGACAACATGAAGACGGCCTTACGTTCAACATAGAACATAAGGTCGCAAACCTCGTTTAGACTGAGTAATTCGCAAAAACAGTTATGAAGGGTGTGATGTATAGTGGCAGGGACGCCTTAAGACTTCTTGAGGCCCTGGGTCCAGTGCGTAATGGAAAATATTACGGCTCCCCTGCAAAGTCGTCAGGTTTTGGGCCCCTACACAAATGTACCTATGATCCTTAAAAGTAAACATAACACAGAAAACATCGTCAAAAACTCGTATAAACAATAACCGAAACAAATAAATGTGCATGACTAACAATCGCGCAAACCAGCTGGACCGATTGCCGCCTTTCGACTGAATGAGTCATGATGGTATATGGTGATAGGCCTAGGCCTATACATGAACGACGGTCGTCACATGGAATTTCGGACGATATGACAACTGGCTATAAAATTTTTCGGAAAATACACCCGGAAAGAACATTCGATCGTTAAAATTATTCGAATTATGATCTCATTAAGGTTGAGTCAAGAACGAGACGAGGGCCTGGGTCCGGGACCAGTTGGCCCATGCTTTAAGACGTCCCTGTATGGTGGAATGAAAAGGGGCAAGCGACCGACGAAGGATTGTCGGATGCGTTCAAACAAATCTGGTTGCATTTCTGCCGTCAACTGAGATGAATTGTTATTATTGTAAACATGCTTTGCGTCAAATAAACGTATTTCTTACCTCTTATTGTCCCTTTTCACACATACACATACATTGCATTTACATACTCTCTGCAATGAAAGATATAAAGGAGAGTTGGGTATTATGGAATACAGTAGAACGTCGTTTATCCGAATCAATTGGGAGCGGACACTGTTCGGATACGCGATTGTTCGGATAACCGAAAACCGAATGCGATCCATGCAGTATATGACACCGGACACTATACGAATATTGAAAATCATCACATGCAGGAAACGTGCTTGAAGAAAAAGCAAAATAAGTGTAAAATGTCGCAATTTTACCTTGATTGTGGAAAATAATCACTTATTTTTCGCTGTACCATTGTACACTTTCGTGTTTTCGCTGCAAGGTCTCTGATTCTCTTCAGCAGCAGTTGAGTAGGACAGCACTCTGATTGCTGTTCGTACCACTCCATAGCTGTCTCTAACGCAGAAAAAGCGTCATCATTTGATGGACCCTTGCTACTTTCGTTGTTGTTGTCCTCGTCTTCATCCGATTCATCGTCGACAGGGTCGGATTTTTCTTGCACGGAAGTCCCAATCTCGTCATTATTTAGCATTTGAAATCCATTGTCTTCTGCATTGCATGCTATCCAGGTTTCTACATCAACAAAACTCAACAAAAGAGCACGTATACACCCCCTCACTTGAAAAAAAAACTGATCTAACATTCCGCAAAGATGTTTACCAAATCACACGACTGGAGTTCCCCAAATATCCCTCACCTTGGGTCTTCCCGTCACTTTTTGGCCTCACGCGAAACAACTGTTGAGCATTGTACTGTTCGAAAACGTATCCGAACTTTGGTTCGGATATTTGACGCTCTGGATAATAAACATTCGGATAAACGACGTTCTACTGTACATCACATCCTTTTTAACTGCTTTTGCGAATTACTCCCACTAAACGTGGTTTACAACCCCATGTTCTACAGTGATTTGCCATCCCCATGTTGCCTATTATCACCCCTCTGAATTTGTCGGTACAATTCGGTAACACCCTGTATATATAGTGCTGTGAACTGTAAGCGAGATTTTTAAAAGAATTTTCAATTTGAACTCGATTTAAATAAATTTAATACGCAAATTATATTATAATCATTTGAAAATACGTTTGGAAAACTATTCAATATATTTTTCAACCTAAAGAAGAGCTATATTTTTCGTAAGTATTGAGTTGTGTGCAGGGACGTCTTAAGACTCTTTGAGGCCCTGGTCCCAAGAAAATCTTAAAAGCTTTGAGGCCCTGGGCCCCTGTGAAAAAGTAGGCCCTACCGGAGATCTTTAGAAAGGTAGACAGTATATAACATTCATTGTCAAATACTTGTTCAAACGGTAATTTGAAACAAATAAATGAACATGACTCACAATTTAAAAAACCTAAGCACAAACTGGCTCGACCGATGGCCACATTTAAACTAAATGAGTCGAATGATTGTTAATGGTACTAGGCCTAGACATGTACCCCCCAGCGGTATCACATAATAATACAATCTTACACTTTTGCCAGTTGACATGCAGTTCGAAATTCCCTGTTTTTCGAAGAATATGTACGAAAATAATATTTAACCATTAAAAATATCCGGATCATGATTTTATTGAGACAGAGTCGAGAACAAAACGAGGCCCTGGGCCAGGGCCCATGTCTTAGGATGTCCCTGGTTGTGTGTATCAAACATAATTTGTTCGAAATTATTATTCAAATACAAAAAAAACACATGGTTTATATTACAGCATCACTAATCAAAGCCGACGGGAAAAAAGGATAGAGGAGCTAGACTTAATTTGCTCTTCGCAAATGATTCACTCTCTTAAAGAGGGTACACTTTTTTCTTGATGTCATTTGTCTACTCTGGTAAGTGTTACATTTCTTTTACGGCATAGCGTCACTACACATCAGAATATGCTTATTCAGTTTCAACCACCCTGAAAATTGACGTTAAACTAATTTAAATTGCTTTAAAATGAGCTTTTTTCCCCGTTTGTAATACTTCAAGGCAGTTAGGAAAAATTTTAATCTATGCTGCCTCAGTGTTATTCACCTAGATGCATCAATCTGGTTTTTTATGGATATAACTAATTACTCATTTGAGACGAAGATAGTAAAGATAGAAAAATTTTCTTCATAGAATTTCTCTTTTTCTGCCTCCATAATAATTTTTACGTTAATTTTAACTCATCCTTTTTTTGCATTTTAAAATTATTAGATCAGTCTGAATATTCTTCATCACACATTGATTTAAAACTGCATACATATATTATTTAAGAAAATATAGCGGAAATTTTTTTAAATATATACGTTACCGTTAAAGTGTATAATTCAGTTATTTCATAGAATAGCTAGGTATTTCATGAAATAACTAGATAACTCAATTAAAGTATATAATAGATAAAAAATTTCATACTTTACCCAGTTATTTCATGAAATAACTAGGTATTCTATGAAATAACTAAGGATAGATGGTTAAAGTGAAAAATAAACAATTTCAAAGATATTTTATAAATTAATAAATCAAAAATGGCTAAAATCTCTCGAAAAATACAATTTATCTCTTTCGTGGATGAATAATTAATAAATAATAAGGGAAAGCAGATAATATAATTTTTTTATTGCTCAAATTGGTAACATAAGTTAAACAGAAAGGGGAAAAAAGAATGTTGAAAAAATAGATTATATTTAAATATTATCAACAAAAATACATGCTGGGAAGAAAAACTGTTGCTTCATAAAAACACTGCGTAAACTTTTTTAAACAAAAATGTAAGAATATTTATTTAAATTTTATGAGAAATATATATATCTTTTTCATTTTACTTTTCAATATTATACACGTTTAGTTTCGATGACAATGCATTTTTTGACCATTTATATTCCGATATTACAATTAATTAAAAAGATATTAATTAAAAACGTTAAAAAACTACTTTTGGGGGCCAACTTCGATATGTCTGCATTGTTGTAATAATGTTATTGTTACAACAATAACAAAAGTTGGCGTCGAAAATCGGTTTTCAGCCAAACTGGAATTTCATAACGTAGCGTTACTGACTGTATTAATTAACTTTGTCTAAAGAATAATTACTTTTCTAAAGCGTTTAAATAATCTAATTGCTACAACGTATGCATTTTTTTTACAAATTTCTATCTATTTTCTTGGATTTAAATTCATAACAAAAAAAAAATGGAGCGATTTTTCAAGTAGATTGGTGCATTGTATACCTTTCTCAACGCTGCCAAGTTAAACTGAGATGGAGTATTGTAGAAATTCGTTAAAAAATTTATCTAAGTTTAATCTATACAACTCAGACAAAAAATAATTACAGAATCGGAAAGATCCTTTATTTCGTCTCGATACTGTATAATGCTTTTTACAAAATAATAATTGTATTTCTTACGATTTTTTTAACGAGTCAAAATCGATGCGTTTTTATGAAAATAATGTCTAAATTGTTTCGCATGAATATTTCTTGTTCAAATGAATCGACATTCCGTACTAAAACAGCTCATGCTTTGCTCTTTTAGAATCAGTCATTTAAAAAATAAAATGCCAAAAACTTTTCTTTTGCGATTTTTCAAAAAATACTCAAACTTTTAATTAAACATTTAATAACTTCGTCATTTATGAATATAATCTCATAAAAACTTTTTTTTACGTGTGTAAAACAATATTACCCAAGATCTGTACGAAGATTGAAAAAATTGCTTAGAAATTACGGATTTAAGAAAGAAAAAAAATTCAGTCTAGTACCCTTTTTGTGAGAATTCATTTAGCTAGACTGTTCGAAAATAATCGGCAAGCACCAAACAACAATGATGCGTTGAATGAGATGAACAGACTGAGAAACCTGTCCAGTGATAACTAAAAAGTAAAAAATAAATTAAAAGTAAAAAAAACTTTTTTAAAAACAAGCTTTTACTTAAACGTGCTAAAAAAGAATAAAATAAACTTTTTCTTTAAAACTTTTTTTACTATCAATTTATAACGTCATTACACAATTTATATGATATAAAAGCTTGTCGCTAGATTTACCTCCTGCAGATAAACAAATAAAATAAATAACTTGTGATTGATTTTATTTTTAAAAATTCAAACTAAGTAAATACGAGTACTTAAATATTGCGACAAGCTTTTATATCATATAAATTGTGTATGACGTTATAAGTTGATAGTAAAAAAGGTTTTTAAGAAAAAGTTTATTTTATTCTTTTTTAGCGCGTTTAAATAAAAGCTTGTTTTTAAAAAAGTTTTTTTACTTTTAATTTATTAATATTACACCTTTTTTTTTTTACAGGAGCACTTTTTAAATCCTTCTCCAGTACCGCAACTTTGAGCTGTTGCAACAGATAGAATATTTGAAAATTTTCAATAGAAATTAATTCTTGCTTACATATACTGAACTGATATCTAGAGTACAATTGCTTTATTCGGCCATCTCTAGTTCCAAATCGGAAAAACCCTTTCTAAGGCAGCTAGAACCGGTTCAAAGGAACTTCCGAGTGCCGTATTTCATACTTTAACGATCAAGTAATCGTTATTCTATCGAATACCTAGTTAAATCGTAGAATTCAATAATTTTATATACTTTAACCGACTTGTCTAGTTATTTTATGAAATAACGGATTTCATACTTTAACGGTAACATATATATTCATACAATTATATAGTTACAGATATGTACTGCACGTTCAAGATACAAATAAAATTCGGTACTTATGTATTATACCGTCGACCAATTTCGTCAGTTGACGTCACCAGCCACGACATAATGCCAATTGTGGAAATCGATCTCGCACACGTTAGAAGAAAATAAACACAGTAATAAAAACGATGACAGCATTTGGCGACGTTTTTTCGTTTGTGAAATTGGTCGACGGTATAATACGTAAGCACCTTAACGTCGTAGATTTTTTTATGGGTACCATAAATATCTATGGGATGCGTGTGAAACTTGCAATCAGTTTTGCAACAAAGAGCTCTACAACAACACTCACGCAAAAGAAAAATAAAGTTTAAATTTGTAAAAAATGAGATTATCTTGAGAAAATTTGAAAAGCAGAATAAAAACTCACAAAGTTTTTTTTTGTCTATTGTCTGATAAACAATCGGTAAAATTCTAATTTAGTTCCCAACATTTGCAACGGAGTGTAAAAAATGGCGCTTACTATTATAGAAACTACGACCGAAATTCAGTAACTATACTTCTACCCAATATAAAAATTCAAATCGCCAAATTGGAGATAAAAAAAACGTTTGAAGCTAAAAATAGGATCTAATAGAATTATATTCATTTACATTTAAATGTGAATGCAAAACTTACCGAAAATAAGAGTAAATAAAATAAGAATTGAGTGTAACCTAATTTCAATTTAATCCTCACTTTGTTAAAAGTATTCTTTCCATTCTACCCCCTCCCCCTTCCTTATTTTACATCATAGCAGAAAAGAAATAGCACCAAACGGTACGGCAGAAGAGTCATTCTTCAGTGAAAAGACAAAAATTAGTAGTGACTAGTATACTGCATACTGATAATTTTGAAACTATAAAATGCTTTGAATTTCTCCTTTCATCCGATTAATTATTGTATTTTGTACAAAAGCTTTGCATAAAATCAAATATGAGGAACATCCAAAGGTTTATTCCACTTTATATCTTTCCATCAGTTTCGAAATCATTTTATATATAATTAATATTCCATTAAAATAAAATACGTAATGGGTTACAAATCTCAAATTCAAAACATTGTCAAATACTGAAGGCAATGACTGAGCTAGAACTTATTTTTCTCACTAACCAATTTTTAACCTTAATTTTTTAAAAAAAATTAAGATTCAACTAACGGCATCCCCATGACACAACATTCAACACAGCATACATCATCAAAATGATTAATAGCAAAGCGGCCTAGTAAGCAATTAGGCAACGAGTTCAAATTCGATTCCATTAGAATTTTCATTTGATATGAAATAAATTGATTCCAAAGCAACACAAGTGCTATTGGTGATAAACCACAATTTCGGAAAACGACGATGAAACCTAGTATCTGTGGTAGCCTAATTTCCAGACTTTCACACCACAATTATGCAAGGACCTTCCAGACTTCGTTCAAAAAATATATGACACAAAACAAAACCTAATTATTCCGCTAATAGAGATATTGGTGAAATAACGATAGTACATTGAACGTATAGATACGGTGCTATCGACCAAGCCACGCGATTTTATTTATTTATCGTCTGCTCAATGTAATTCAATGTTCAATTAGCAGTAAAATATATATCGTTTGGCTTTTTTTGTGATGTTTCAAAGTCAGCATCAAGAACTTTTATAAGAAACAGTTTTATTTAGCGAGCAATCCCCACATTCTTCCGCTGAGAGAAACCAACGCCAAGTGTCTCGATTTCATTTAATTGTAGGAGTATCTGTTTCCAGAACTATTAAATCATTACTTTTTCGTTTTCGATTGGAAAGTAAAGCGCGGGAGCGTACATACGAAGACCATAAAAATTAATGAGCTGGGATTGGAATTGTTATGTTTAGAATACCTTTTCTGAGAAATAATTAGCTGTTTAATATAAGACCCAGATGTGTTATGGAAAATAAATGATAAATGGAAAATAGGAGATTTTGTTGTAGATAAAAGCTAATTCTTCTTACATATATATTGGAAATCGCGAGCAGAATTAGCGATTCCATTTGGATTTAATAAAGTTAATGTGTACTAATCATCGTTTCCCTTCAGGAATTTATAAAAATAAATACCAGCCTCAACAGAACGATCTACACATTGGTGAACCGTAATTGGAGAATAAAACTGATGGTATAAAGCTAGAAACTAAATACGAAACACCGATAACACCGGGAAAACTCTTCAAAAATTATAGAAGTCACTGCATAATAAATTCACTGAGCTCTGAAGGAGATGTTGAGGAAGTTAAGAAAGTGAAAATCAAACAACGAGTTAGCCATTAAATAAAATATGAAGATCATCCGAACGAATATTCAATGTTAAATCACTCTTATCAAACTTAAAATGTAAACTAGAGCTAAAATATAAATGGGTATCGATGCTCAAATTCAAAGCATAATCAAATATTGAAGAAAAAACTATAAATCATTAATAAAATCAAACAAAGTGAAGATTCAACTATGAACACACTATATTAGAAAGAGTGCTCAATGAGCAACTCTAGAGCGCAAACATACACAGTCATAAATAAACATTTATTGAATTAAATTTAAAGACCATTCGAACAACTTAAATCCTCCACGCTTTTTGTTCACTTTAAAAAATTTTAACATATATATTAGTTGAAATAAATGAGAAAGTAAATGAATGCAACTAACACTAAATTAAAATTAAGAAGCAGGGTAAAAAATTATTTCCTCCTTCATTCTCTTTTTCTCCCCCCCCCCCTTCAAAGATTTCTTGTTTTCTCTCTCAAGTTTATTTTTGAGCCCACCTCATAAAAATTTCATGGATTCCATTTTGCCTAAGTAAAACGAAAAAGGCATAAATCCACAGCGTGACATACAATGCCAAACTCAAAATTTCTTCGCCTTTACTGAATTTAAATAAGAGTACAAAAAACTTTTGGAAAGAAAAGGAAGTTAGATCTTGGAAGTGAGCAATAACGAAAAAAAAAGATGGCTCCAGAAATTCCACTCCCATTCTTCAAAAATAATTTCTCTTTTTCTTGAGGAACTCACGAAAAAAATTACAGCGTTCTAAAAGCAAACAGGTTTTATAATTTTATTATCTCATATTTCTTTTTTCTTCCTGTCTGCTATCCTCAACTGATCAAACATTTCATCACCGAATGCAATATCATCCAAAGAAAAAGAACAGCTTATGAATATGTAACAATTCTTTTTTTTTTTAATTACAGACATTTTAAGAAGATTAAAACTTCAGCAAGATTCCCTTCAACTCAGATTTCAGTGGGGGAATAAATATTTTATTATGTCATTGCCATCTGTTTAACATCTGCTTCGCTTCGTACTCTCATCGGGTTCACTTGCGATTTTAGTATTGAATCTTTTAAGAAGACTAGTTTTTAAATGTCTTAAATTTATGCTAACAATGTAGCATTAAACATCCTCACGCAAGTCGATTTTTCTAGATCGTTTTTGAAGATGAATGTGTTCAAAAGCAGACAGAAATATCATGCACAAACAGAGAGCTAATACGATTGTCTTCCTAAACTTTATTGGGTAATCCTGCCCAGACAACACAATTTTCTTCCATTATGCAAACACTAATAATGCATGTAATAACGATAGCGTTCATTAGCCATAGCGTATTATCGTCGTACTACGAAGCTACATGAGGGCTATTGGCGACGGACCGAATTTCGTGCGTTATTTTGAGTCATAACCAAGTCACAAGAACCACCTCAGTTTATACCTTACTATCCTAAATTCCAAACAACGTTCGGAAAAATAAAAATTTCTCATGTTGTTAGACGCATTTCTTTCTAACATTAAACTTAAATATATTTCACATTTGCTCTAGGCCTAAGAGTTGCTAATGTATTACTGTATCAAATATTTCCTTACTATTTTATTGTTTAATGTTTCACAATTGAATTATATTTATATTAAATTAGTATATTATTATTAGTATATAATTTTAAAATAAATATTTTCAAATATGCAACAAAAATGAATACTAAATTCATTTATTTATCAATTTCATTGAAGTAAATGATTATTAAAACATTGTATCCATCTGCGAAATAAACACCTTAACAGACGTTCATATCATAACCTTGAGATGTAATTTAATATATATATTTAAACTAAAATATAAATTGAAAGCTCTAAGAATTTTATAAAAAAAATGCAACAACTCAACTTGTATTGAAGCGATTTTGTAAATAAAAGATTTATGGTTTTTGACAATGGCAACAGTATGATATAAATAAAAAAAGATTAATAGAATGTCTAGTTTTGTGTGATTATGAATTATTTTAACTAACCTCTTTGTTTTCAAATTGATGGTATTTCCTTTCATTATTTTTCATATAGTTATGAAAAATCTACAGAAAGTTATGAAAAAAGCAATTGTATTGATATTTTTTTAAATATATTAACACTTCTTAGAGTTTTTAACTTTAAAAATAAGAATATACATCCAAATTCATTGTGCAATGGGCAAGAATTTCATTAAAATTAATTTGTATACATGCCCCAGAAAACACAACAGTTTAATAAGTTTGCCTACAAACTACTTAATCTAACAATAGAGTAACTGGTGATAGTATTAAGTTAAATAAGGTTTAACATTAAATTTTATATTGAAAAATAAGTATTCTCTCAGCTTGTTGGCAAACGCATTGCGAGTATAATAAATCACCCCTTCAGTCTTTTGCGGTTATGATGTCACTACTATATATCAACGTGTAGTTTTCATTAAAAACACCCCAGCCATCCTTATTAACAAAAGCGTTTTAAATGATGAAATTTAATAATGATGTCATTCAAGAAACACAATCTTAATTATAATTGCATTGAATAAAACTGATCCAAAATACTGTACAATTAGAAGATGCTGTCATCTGCGTTTTAATACATCACTATTTTAAAATATCCGCTCTTATTATCTTTGCACATATTTAATTTCATTAATTTTGAATAATAGATGTTCCTAATATTACTTTTCGCACATTGAAAAATGTATGAAAATAAATTCTAAAAAAGAATATTTATAGCGTATGTAAAAATATTAAAAATAATTAATTTCAATCAATGTATCACAAATTTCTTGAATGCAAAAATACACAATAAATTTACCGTATTTATTCGAATCTAAGCCGAACTCAAATGTTTGTGTAAAGGAAAATCGGTTCCGACTCAGAATCAAAAGCGGAAAAATTCGTTGGATGGCGGAAAATGAGAATGATACTGACGATTAGAGAGATTACAAGTTCAAATATATGTGTATTTAAAAATTTGGATATAAGAAAATTAATTAATTATTCACTTCTTATTTGTTCTCATAGAATTTTTTTTTTTTCGTTAACATCGAATATCGATAAACTATTTTACTTTTTTTTTTTACAAAATTGTGTTGAGAATTTGAGGTGCGGCTTAATACGGTAATATTTTGCCTATATACAGCTAAAAAATTTCTATAAAGCCGGAACGAGGATTTATAAAAAATTCGCATTATATTCGGTTATTATTTGAAATAATAGCCTGTGTTTTAAGTTACAATTTCACTAATCTGATTATTAAAATATTATTAAATCCACTTCTAAATTATACATTTCATAAAATTCTAGTTCAGGATCAGAAGTTCTAGCTATATATAGACAAAATATTAAAAAAGGGATTTCTCATGAAAGAAGAATGTTTTGAAAATATATAATTCTTTCCTCATTTTTTTACCAAAAAAATTACATTTAAATAATTTTTGCATCGTAATATTCTTAAAACAACTTTATAAACATATTTTCATTCAAGTGACACTAAATATCAAAAAAATTATCCATTTATACGCTTTTTCAAAATAACGGTTCTGAACATCGGCACTTGAAAATGCTTCCAAGACTTAATAAAAGATGTGTCATCAGGGCCGCCGCGTGGGGGTGGCAAAATTGTTCACCGCACAAGGGGGCCTGGGCCAGGGGCGCCAAAATTTGTAGAACTTAATAGTTTTTTTAATTTAATGCTACTTAAATAAAAGTTGTTAATTATACACTTGCAATTTTGCATGTTTCACATTTTCTAAGCAATAAAATGAGATTTTATTTTAATTTTACCGAATGGACAAAAAATATCTAGAAATTATTTAGTGTATTCAAATTCCCGAAACGCAGTTTTTTGCTTCCGATGTAAACTATTCAGTGAGAAGCATTCACATCTTGTTAAGGATGTAATTAATGATTGGGCACATTTAACCCATATTTTGAAAACACATGAAATCAGTGCATCTCAACTTAAACATAGTTCAAAATGCAGTGAATTCAGAATGTATTTGCGTAATTTATGTACCATTGATGCATTTCAACAAAGATTTTATGATGCAGAAAAGGTTTACTGGCAATCGGTTATTGAACGGCTTATTTATTTAATTCAACATTTATCCCGGCAATGCCTTGCATGTAGAAGTCCTTCGAAAGAGTTGTATTATAGTGATAAGGGAAATTTTTTGAAGTTGGTTGAAACCATAGCAAAATTTGATCCAATAATAACTGAACATCTCCAAAGAATTCAAACTTCTCAAAAGAGGAGCATTGCTCATTACTTAGGGGACCAAATTCAGAATGAAATTATAAGCATTATTTCAGAAGGAATTAAAAAGCATTTGTTACAAATGATTAAATCGTCAGAATATTACTCACTAATTCTGGATACTACACTTGATGCCAGTCAAACCGAACAGTTGACTGCTGTAATTCGATTCATTTATAAGAACGAGGAAACCAATAAAGCCCAAATTGAAAGACATTTCTTAGGATTTCAATCTGTCGACGACACTACTGGACAGGGTCTGTTTGAATTCATGAAGTGACATTTTAAATCGTTAGAATTAAATTTTTCAGATTTACGCCAATCTTACGACACTGGTGCTACTACGAGAAGAAAGCACAAAGGATTGCACCAAAAATTATTGAAAATAACTCGAGGACACTCTATATATATATCCATTCTCTAAATTTAGCTGTAAATTATGCAGCTAAAATTTCCTTCGAAACAGTTAATTTCTTTGGAGTAGTGCAGGAGGTTTACAATTACATTTCTTTATCCGTAAAACGTTGGTCTATTTTGCAACAGTATGTTGAAAATCTGACTTTAAAGCCACTCTTTAACCCCAGATGGGAAAGTAGAATTCAAGTTTTAAGACCGCTGAAAAACGATTTGGAGGGAATTTTGAGAGCGTTAATAAATATTCAAGAAGATCAAACAAGAGACATGTAATCAAGAATTTAAGCAAAAGATTTGATTCAGAGGGTTTCCTGGTTTAAATTCCTTTGTTCTATTAACATCTGGCACGATATTTTAAATTTAGTAAATGTTGTGAACCAAATAATGCAAAATTCTAAATGTGATTTACAAATCGTGACTGATAATTTACAAAATCTTATATCAGCTAAATAATCGTAGATCAGATGAAGCGTATGAACATGCAATTGCCACTGCAAGTATCGTTGCTGACGATTTGGGGATGGAAACTGATTTTCCACAAAGTCGAGAAATAGGTTTTAAAAAAAACTATTTCAAGATGAAAAAACCGACGAACCAATCAACAACCCAAGACACAAATTTAAGGTTGAATTTTACAATATAATATTAGACTCTTCTATTTCTTCAATTACTGAAAGATACAGTCAATAAAAGAACATTACAATTAATTCAACATTACATTAACACTGTATACCTAATTTTAAAAAATGGAGTGATCATGAAATTTTAAAACATTGTAAAGAATTAGAAGAAAAATTAACGGATACTAAAAATGTTAATGAAAAGGACATTGATGGATTAAATTTGTTAGAAGAAATAAAATATTTGCGATGTTTTACCAAGGAGACCTATTGACGTTTTAAATTATATTTATGAAAACCATCTTACCGATACATTTCTAAATATTTCAATAGCTTTAAGTATTTCTTTAACCCTGCCAGTTTCTGTGGCCACTGAAGAACAAAGTTTTCAAAACTTAAAATTATAAAAAAACTACAGGCTAGGAGAATCAATACTTGAATATATTTTCTAATTTTTATATTTTACTTAAAAAATGTTCTATCATTGTATTGTTTTTAAAATTTGTGAAATAATAAAAAACAAAACGTGTTTTAATATCATCATTTTTAAGTTTTTCAGTTCGAAAGTCAAATTTTGAATACTATAAAAGAGTATTTCGCATATAATTTGCAGCTCTTTATCAGAGAGCAACAGAACCCTATAAAGGGGCGCCAAATTTCAATTTGAAGAAGGGCGCCTAATACCCACGCGGCGGCCCTGTGTGTCATTCAACACACACATATAAAAAACACTGTATAAATATTAAAGTTACGTATATGTTTTCAATGCTAACAAAAATACATGCTATGACCGAAACCGATTTAAACTTTAAATCTTTCAAACAATTTACTAGAATCAGTTTGAATTTGTATACAGCACTTAAAACAACATTCTCACATGACAAGTAAAGTGTATAAAAGCTAAAATTAAGTTACGTAAGTCAAAAATAAAGTGACAATCAAATCCATCTTGTAGGACTTTATTTATAGCTTGACTACATGACTAACTACAAAAAAAAAAATGTTTTAACTCTGTCGTTTATTCTTCCGTAAAAATGTATGGAGTATATTCTAGCATTATTTAATCATTTTAGCTCTCTCTCTCTGATGCCGTAATTTTAATAACCACCTTAAATAAGATCTTATAAAAAGCAATTATATTAGTAAATTTTCAGTTATTTACTCTTCAGGAAAAAAAAATTACTCTGTTACATCTTTTCATTTTAAAATAACTCGTCCCAGAAATATAGTCTTGTTTATAATTACTGCAGTTTTCGAATTAATTTTGAAATATTGTGAACAGTTAAAATACTGATGCACAAAAAAAAACGATAAATAACTTTAAAAAAATTTCCTTTTGAATGTTTCAAAATCGCATATCATGCACACACAATTTAAAACTAATACAAAAGAAATAAACAATTTTATTGCCTTATATAAAATGAACATACATATAATAAACAAAAAAAATTTTTAAAAACTTTTTTCTCAATTTCTTTTTTTTTAAATTTATTTATGTATTTTTGATAATATTTTTAATCCGAAAGGAACGTCTGTGTGACAGAAAAAAACCCATCCAAAACAAACAAAAATTGTGCTACAATTAATTTTTGAAGAAAAAAAAAGTAAATTTATTTCTTAATTAAAATTTATAATAAGTTTATTTTTATTAACTTATTTCTGCACACATTGATAACGACTATTTCAAGAAAAATATACTTATGCTTATAACATGCAAAATATGTCATACATGCAAATCAAAATCAATTCATGTCAAAAACTAAATCTGATCAGTGGCGTAAAGGAGAATATCAAGCCCCCCCCCCCCTCCATGCAAAGTCAGGTTTTGGGCCTTACAAAGGACTGTGCATCACCACAAGATAGAATAGGTTTTGAGTCCCCTAGAATCCTGCCCCCCCCCACGATGCGGGGTTGTTGGGATGTACGTTACGCCACTGAATCTGATGTTACCTTAAGATCCGATTTTTTCTGATAGCATTCGCTTCGTTTGTGATCCAGATAGCCGAATGACCACGGTCACGAACTCGTTGCCGGCGCTGTAGATTCGTGGGTTCGAGCCCTGATGCCACTAAATACTCGCCGTGAATACATATCACCCTTTATTAATCATATTGAATTTATTTCTCATGGGATAAATTCATTTCGTGTATAATTCAAGGATTTGTTACGGATAATGGACGTACATATATAAAAGTACCATTGTATATCAATCCATTAGTCCAGGGTACGGGCTACTTCTAATTTTTTCAAGGTGTTGCGGTCCACCCAGTATCAGTGGCACATACAAAGGGGGGGGGAGAAGGGTCCACGGGTGCGGACCCTCCTCCATAGCCCATGATTTTTTTCGGTCGATTATTATCCCATGTATATAGTACATAACATTTTATTAAATATTTGTCATTAATACTTATATTATTAATTAATGCTAATTTTTAATTCAATAATTTATTTCTTGCTGTTCTTTGTTTCCGACGATCTACAAAACGAGAAAAAAAATGTTTGGCAGCGTTTGGGGGTAGGATATGAGAATGGTACACATTTGATCCTGGACCACCGCGCCCCGCGCACCCTTTGAAAAATTTATGAGTGCCCCCACTGCCCAGGGTCGTAGGTGTGGTGAGTTAAGGACAAAGTCAACAATATTTATTATAATGTAATAATAAATATGTAACATATTTACTTACCTACGCAAATAAAATAAAAAAACTCATTTTTTTTAAACCCCGTTTAAAGCAAAACGCAAAATACAAACATGATAATAATAGACACAAATATAATAATATCTAATGATGCATTTGTCATCAAACAATTCAAAATACATTAAAAAATAAAACATTTCTATCTTCAGTTAGTTCTCGTAGTTATAGTCTGTAGAAGACTTAGTTTGCGTACTGTCAACCAATCTTGAATATTCCGTATTACTAACAGGTAATCTTCAGGCGGTCACTCCAAATTGTCTTGGCGATCCCCCAGTCGATCGCGATCGACGTAATGCCCACCCGGGCAATGTACTAAATTCATGACGGTCACATGATAATATAAACAAGTGTTCTGCATTGAATTCAAAAAGGACAATAAACTAGCTCGTACTTTTGATTCTATTTGTAAAACTTAAGTAAAATTTAAAATTGCATAATTGGGTAAAGATGCTCAAGAGTTATAAAAAGAAATTTCTGCAAAAAGATTTTAAAATTAAAGGAAAAAAAAGTCTTGTTTTAAACATGTACTTTTAAATAAAGTGAAAAATATTAATTTTTTTTAAATAAAAGTTCCTGTAAAAAGCGTAATTTGGCAACAACGAAGTGCATGAACTGATTTGCTGAAAATAGATACTTGCATTTATCGTGACTATGACGTCACATGTGTTTTGAACTTGATTGGCTAAAAACATGTGGTTTAAAATTATCATGTGATTATGACGTCACATGAATTTAGTCCATAGTCCAATACCCCAAGAAAATGATGAATAAAGATAATTCAGATCCAAATTCAGTGATGTAATTTTAGATCTTCTAAGTAGTAAACAAAAAAGATAGAAACGTGATCCGTCATCATACCCACAATAGTATGATTTAATTAAATGTCACGATTTGAGTGGCATGTTTTTGTGCATTCCAACACTCAATTACCATATTTACTTGCATCACAAGCGAGCCTTATTCCTCATGTCCAAAAAAAAATGAAGTTCTTAATATTCGAAATTAAGATAAAAGAAAATTGAAAGGGTGAGACTATATTTTAGAATTTATTTTAATTGATTATTACGCATTGCTCATAAAAATATACGTATCTATTATTAAATATTCACAGCAAGAAACGTTATTCTCGTCCAATGGTAGTCCTTAATACACGTGATCAATTGCTCTATTAGCATATTTTTTCAAAAGGTTACGAAATCAGTAATTAAGAATTATCACAACTTTTCAAAGTCGAGGAGATGACAGCCATGTCCTGTACAGACTCGTTATTCCTCTTGACGTTTCTGTGAGATTACAATATAGGAGTGCAATACGAAAAAACTTTTTGGATAATAATAAGAAATAGCTGGCTAAGAATAATCAACATTTCGGTATGAGTAGTTTTCAAAAAATAAAAGTAAGCAATATTTTGCACATGGAGAGCGTAGAGTGAGTGAATATTAACGTCGCACTGTTCAGCTACGGCGACGGACCGCGTAATTTTGAACCATGGTCAAGTAACGCGGACGACACCTGAGCTGTCACCCAAACCACATCAACGGGAGGATGTTTGAGCTCTCAACAGATTTAACGTGCATCGCTCCCCTACACGGCGGGTCTTCAGTGGTACTGGGCTCAAACTCATGACATGCCTGCCATGATCCGATACCTTGACCACTTGGCTACCACGGCCACTGGAGAGCGTAGAAGTTCCTTTCAAAGAATATTATATGTTATGTGTAGCAATTTTGTAAAAGGATAAATAGCTGGGATACATTTTTTTTAAGAAGAATTGAGGCAAAATTATGATTCTCGAGTTCATTCCAGAGATAAAAATAAAATTTATGTAATCACTGGTAGAGGTTTCCTTCCTCATGTGCGTCTCATTTAGACGCGATATGGGCAGGGACATCTTAAGGAATGAACCAACTGGGCCAAGGGTCTCGGCCTCAGGAAAAAGCCTCCCCCAACTCGTTCACACACACACACAATAAGATCATGATCCGAATAATTTTCATCACCAAATATTATTCCAGCACATATTCTGGGAATTTCGAGTTATAGGCCAATTGGCAACAGTGGCAAGACTGCATTATTATATCATACCCGTGGTCCGAGTCTTGGCCTAGGCCTAATATTGTTCATTTAGTTGAAAGGCAGCAGTAGATCGAGTCAGTTTGTGTCTAAGCCTGTCATAGTGAATCATGCGCATTTATCTGTAATAGGTTACAGTTTGTACGAATATTAGACAATGTAAAGTACAGTCAACTTAAAATGGTCGCAAGTAGCACACAGGCTGAGTTTTGCACAGGGTCTCAAGAAGTCTTAAGATGTCAATGGATATGGATCCTCAATTCTTTTACATAGTGGACAACATTACACTTCATCCTACAGTAGTTGTTAACAAATTTCCGGACAGAGAAAATATTCAATACATGGTTTAGGCCAGGGATGGGCATTAAGTCAATCGGGATCGACCGGTGAACTGCCAAGACATTTTGAGGTGACCACCTTCACTAAAACCCAAAACGCACTTCCTAAAAGAAACATATTAATGGAACACTGAAGCCAGCCAGACTGAAAAATCGGCATTTTACAATCGAACGACTATATTTACTTAAGCAAATGATTCGATAAATGTGTAGATGACACTTCTACCTTAATTGGAAGCGAACGATGACGATTGACACAGTCACTGCCGCTGTAGAGGGGGGAAACGATCACTGCGATGCCAGCAGTGATCCACTCGCCGATTGTAGGGGGAAATAAATATTGATGATCAATTGTTCCCGTGGCAGCAAGGGATTGGCTATTGAGACATCATCCTGCACCCGCGCGGTGGCGTGGCAGAAGCGGACACATAACATTTCGTGGCTTTAGCGGACACATTTTTCCCCCATCTTAGAACAGATTCGATTATTGAATTACAAGGATAAATACATTGTTGCCAATCAAATTTAATTGCTTGTATTAAATTGTTAAGATATTAAGTGCGAATACACTTTAAAAACATAGCGCAATGTAATAAAAATAAAAACTTTTTCAGAGAAATATTTAAAAATTACGGAAAACTGTATTTTAGAGTCAAATAAATATTAGAACAGGTGCAATTACCATAAAATTAATTAGTTTCATTAATGTAAGTAAATATATAAAAACTAGAAGTAAAATGTACAAAACAGATACAAAAGTAAATAAAAGAAAAATAAATACAAGTAATCAAATACTAACTAACCTTTATTATGAAGGCATAAATATCCTTTACCATTGGATTTAGTCCAACCTAGTTACAGAACTTAGATATTTTTCTAGATTGTTTGATGTTTCGAATTCTTTTAGGATGTTTTCAATTCTTTGCACATGTTTTTTTTTTTCCTTTTTATTCCAGGGTCGCCTAATTCTCTGGATTTCAAATTAACACTTATTAGTTAAAATACTAAAAGAAGAAACACAAAAAGTGTCTTTTAATTTGAAATCCAGAGAATTAGGCAACCCTCTATTAAAAAGGAAAAAAACATATGAAAAATTTGAAAGAATTGAAAATATCCTAAAAGAATTCGAAACATCAAACAATCTAGAAAAATATCTTTAAGTTTTGTAACTAGATTGGACTAAATCCAATGGTAAATGATATTTATAGCTTTGTAATAAAGGTTAGTTAGTATTTATTTTTCTTTTATCTACTTGTATCTTGTGTATTTTACTTCTAGTATTTATTTTTACTTACATTAATGAAACTAATTAATTTTATGGCAACTGCACCTGTTCTATACTTATTTGACTCTAAAATACAGTTTTCCACAAAATTTCTGAAATTCGTTCATACCCTTCATTATATTGTTACTTACTATTAATTTTTAAATATGTCTCTGAGAGTTTTTATTTCTATTACATTTCGCTATGTTTAAAATGTATTCGCACTATAACATCTTAACAATTTAATACAATGTATTTATCCTTGTAATTCGGTTATCGAATCTGTTCTAAGATGGGCGGGGAGAATGAGTCCGCTAAAAGCCACGAAATGTTATGTGTCCGCTCCTGCCACGTCCGCTTCTGCCACGCAACCCCCTTCGCTTCTTCGTTTGGGTTACCGTGTTGATGTCATGCTCCGCCATGGCGTGGAACTCGGCAGAGAACAAATTAAGTACATACGTTGATTTCAGATTAATCTGCTCACGCATGTTCCCTCCTCGATGTATTGAATACGTTTACGCTCTACGGTCTAGCACTCACTCATAAATGTTCAAGTATTCAACTTGAAAATATTGTGCCACTTGTGTTTTTGTGATAAAAATTGTAATGTTAAATTTGAAAAGAGCAGAATGGGGAAACAAGTGTTAAGAAAAGAAACGATTTTATAACAGAATGGCTGAACCTAAATCACTGGGTGGACAGCAGTACCTTAAAAACAGTTGAAGTAGCCCGTACCCTGAAAAAGTCTGCCCACCCCTGGTTTAGAAGTAAAGTCCCCTATATAAATGTTTATATAAATCAAAGTCAAGACGCTTGGCAGCACGTCCCCATCTGTCAGCAACGATTCTGGAAATACGATTGGAGTCACATGAGAAATGGACATCAATGCCTCTACAACTTGTTGACAACCTTGTGTTCAGAAAGGATAGACGATGTAATTCAAAACTATTTTTTTTTTTTGCCTTTTTAGGTTTACTTTCTAAAAGTTACCATGCTATTACATCTTGAATGAGGTAGTTTTGTATTTGTATCCATTTGGAACATTTCTGAGAGTCATTACATTAAGAAAAATCCTGTTTAATTTTTTAAGCATTAGTGTACTTTTAAGGTGGAACAGCTCGTGAAAGATGCCCTAGATTTGTCTAAATTGAGGCTTCTTAGTTTTCTTTAGTTGCTATTATCCCACAGATTCTTTAGTGAGGAAGATCCTTGCCCCCCCCCCTGGTATCTTTTATATCCATTAATTTTTCCTGATATATGAATATCGCTCATATAAACATAAAACAAAGGAAATTAGAAAGTCATTTAAAAAAACAATATACGAGATCTTAGAAAAATAGTTAACATACTTCTTTAAAACTTTTAAAAGAGAATTATTATTTACCTTGAATAAAAATACCCGTGATGTAATACTTTTTTCCTTAAGATAGATATTAGTGAAAATTATTTCATACAATGTAATTAAATGAAAACAAAGATATACTGCAAGCACTAAATTATTTGTTTTTCGGCATAACGCATATATTCGAACTATATCAACTAAAATATTTTCAGAAGAAAATTATCTAATGTAAACCTCAGAAACTATTCAAAGTGTCTTTAAAAATATTATACAATTTTACGTGATTCCTGCAATATTTAATTCTCTTTAATTTAATAAACAATATTCAGTTTGAAGAACGAAATTTAAAAATTAAATATTTATTTAAATAAACCTGGGTCAGTTTCAAAGCACTAAAATTAATGGTACTGTCTGGATACTTTGATACTATTCAAAATACGTATTATATTTTATTTATTAAGCGTATAACATCAGTGGCGTAACGGAGAACTTTCTGGCCCCGGCAGAGTCAAGTTTTGGGCCCCAAGCCGGATCTCACAAAGAATTCCAAAACCATAACATAACAGTCTTTGGGCCACCTATAGTTCTGGCCCCCTGCCCGCGATGGAGGTTTGCGGAGTGTACGTTACGTCACTGTGTTATAATAATCGTCACTTGCATAAAAATCGAATACTAAAGTGAACAATTCAGAGAGATAATAAACTCAACATGTAACATTTCATAATCCCGCATTATAACTTCATAACACTATCATTTTTTGTAATTTATTTTCGAATATACATTCAGAAGTAATTGTTTTTAAAATATTACGACTGTTATCATATTCTTTGAGACAAAATTATTCTCATGCAGTATTTTCTTGACATAAAATAAATGAAAAGCAGAAAATATTCTTAGGATGGGAAGAAAACCACCGCGTTTAAAAATAAAAATTCAATGATAGTTCTAAAATTAATAAGATTGAAGGAGGAGGGATTCTCTCAGCAGATGTCTTGATATTTAAAACATTAATAAATATTCCCGTATCGTTATAAGTAAAGCATCGCCAGAAGAACGATTTATTAAAAACAGACGATTTTCTTTTCAGAATAACGGCGATTTTTAAATTGTTCTGAACATCAAAAAACAGTTTCTTTCGCACTTTAAATGAAGAGTTATCACAAAAATATTTATTAGACTAAAATATTTTAGATTTCCTAACCATATCCGTTTTAAATAACACTTTTTGCACGTTTGAATAACATGCAAGAAACTTGGAAGCTTTGTGATTCATATAATATTTTTTTGCAACTTAAAAAGCAAGAGATACTTACCCAAAACGGGATTTGCAGAATTCATCCAAAAGCGGCACTTCCATGATGAATGGACTTCGAAAAGGGCGACTAAGGAACTAGAGGGCCTTCTTTCCACAGAAGTAATGTCACCTTATGGACATGACGGCCGTGCTATAACAGTATCGCAGACGAAACACTCACAAAGCCTGTAAAGAAAGAAGCAATTTATGGTACTTCCTCAATATGGTAATCATCAAATCAATTAACCAATTAATACATGTTATTTATTTCAATGCTCAGTTTTGGAAGAAGCAAGGACGAACATTACGTGGCTCCAAAGGGTTTGTGTAAAGATTCACCAGTGTTTTATTATTTTTTTTAGTTGAGAGAATGTTTTAGCATGCTGGAAATGGCAACCGTCCAAAGTTCGCTTAAAAGAAGAGGGAGGGGGGGGACTTGTTTTCCATCGTGCACTCTCTTTAGCAGAAACAAGAAATAATTTACTGAGAATTTTACCGTGGAAGAAAGCAATGTTTGACAATATAAGTTATTTTTTTGCACACAAAAAAAGAAAATTAAAATTTGCTCATTGGCATGAAAACCTGGTTATCATAAACTGGAATAATTTGAAGCAACAGTTATTTTGAACTGACGGGTTCAAGGTTAAAAAACTTTTTATGTTCCCAATCATTTTTTTTTTAATGAAGAGCTATTAGTGCAATTTTTTTTTTTACCAATGGTATTTTTTATATTCATATTTTAAAGTAGGGGATTCTTCAACCAGTAACCCACGGGCCACAGATGGCCCGCTGAATGCATTTTAGAGACCCTTCATTTGAATCTAAAGCAATTACAGGAAAAATGCCCTTGTCTGTTTTTGATATTTAAAACATTTTATTGATATATATATGCTTAATATCCATTTGATATAAAAAATTTCTCAAAATGAGAAGTTTTTGAAAAATTTCCTTGCATCTAATATAATTTTAAAAATAAAAAATCAGACTATGCAAAGAATCTTGAAACTTTTCAAGAAAAAAGGTGGACTTTAATCTCTAACAAGCAAAGTATTTTAATTCGACTTCAATTTAACACTTTTGAAACTGATACTGTACGTACTTTTTCAAATGTGTTGCACCATCTCTTCCCTTAGAATCAGCTGTAGTCTTTTTAAAACAAACCTTACTTTCTTATTTAAATTTCCTGACAACATTTTTTTAGAACTGTTGTGTAGCCCGCAGATCATTGTAAATTTATTCATGTGGCCCACGGATCATTGCAAATTTATTGATATTGCTCTTGAGCATTGAAGGTTGAAGACCCATATTTTAAAAATTCAAATTTTTTACTTACACTTTAAACCAGCGATTTTTTAAAAAGTGGGTTTATAATTCAGGTCATATGGTACTTTCAACGTGAAAGAGTACATCCGTGTTGTATTCAATAGATTGTTATGTATAGATGAGAGCAGGATGAAAATTATGACAGAAAAATTTGGTCTCAAATTTTGAAAGGCGCTGCTTTAAACAAAAATTTCATTTGTCAACTGAAATTAATTTTCCTGTGATTGCACATAGTATATTGCATAAACTGTTACGATTATGTTTCCATTGTATATAGTATACATGTTGGTTATTTCAGCAAATAATTAGAACCAAGTCAGCTAGCTGTCTTTTGACAAAAAAAATAGTTTGAAGTGAAAAAATCGTTTAAGAACCAAAAATATGCCAAGAAAGCCAAATTATGCAGAAATATTTCTCTAGTCAAAATGGCAGTCTCACAATTGTCGTTACTGTAATATTATCAAAGGATTGATTTTTAATGAGCAGTTTTTTGTACTTTACTAAAATCCAGTATGAATTATAAAAAATGATCACTGTTGCAACATATTTTTGAAAATAAAGCTCATAACTGGTGAAAGCAGATAATTGAAAAGTGGCTACATACAATTTATCGATAGCAAAAACTACAGTTCATTGAAAAAAAATTGAAATAAAGAATGACACACACAATTCATATTTTTTTCTGTTTTTACAAATTGAAAAATATAATATTATTTTGTTATAAAAAAATCAACATTTTCACTATATATTAATTCTTTAACAAATAGTAATACAAGAATTTTTTTTTATCTTGATTTTTATTTTCTCAGATGCATTGAATATTTTAAGCAGAAACAACAAGCAATTTTAAATAGAATTTTTTTACAAGATTAACGTGATCAGTCTGTTACATTTGAAATATGTTCAACAAGCGAAATTTTAAAAAGAACCGCATGCTAAAATTTTAGAATTATAAAACAAGTGACATTTGAACCATCACAAGATATATCTAAGCATATCAAATAATTAAACCTTTTAAATTTTTTTAAACCCACAATTTACTCTCTGTATCTAAAAATAGTCTTTTTGATGTAAAAGGTTTTACTCATTTAAATGACACACAAAGTACTTTAATTGAAAAAATAATTTTTTTCTGGGGATTTCGAATTCCAATACACTTTTAATTACATAACCGCACAGATATTTAACACAGCAAAAGAAAAATCCACAGCAGTCCATTTTCAATTGAATTAGCAACTATTTTACTTTTCTAAACAAATGAAACTGGGACGCTTTTCAAAGAATTTGTTCAACCGGCGAAAATAAATTCAAAACATTTGTAAACAAAAAACAATAAATGCACTGTCTTATTTTAATCGAATGTGGCGTGAAATTTCAATCGATTTGCTTAACAAGGAAATTCTTTCATCAATGAAATGAGTTTTGTTGCGCAATACGAATACAAAATAAACAGTTGAAGTTGCCAAAAATAAATTTATTCATGAGCATTTTCACCTAGCTTTGTTCGCAATTAGGAATTAATATATACATATATACTATTTATCTTTCTCCATTCAAAATCAATTTGGCTTCATTTTCGAATGAATTTTAAAATTCTCGCAACCTTGAAAATACGACTGGCCACACAAGTAAAACACATAGCACAATTCGAAAAATAACGTGATAAAACCAATATAAATGGTTACTTGTACAAAATAATAGTATTTCCTTCCAAATAATTTAATTCTCCTTTTAATAACATTTAAAAATTGTGGTTCGGAATATTCTTCAATGGATGAAATTAAATTAATTTTAATTATGCTGATAAAATAAATTACCGTACAGCAAAAATTTTATAATGATTTGAATTTGTTTTGATTTGACTTGGAGTACTAAAATCGAATTGATAAAGAGAGTGCACAATAAATTTTATTGATACCATTACACAAATATATGAACAAATAAACAATTGTACAGAATAAATTCAAGAACAAGAATGGATAAAAAAGTTAAACATCTATTTGCTTAAATTCTTCTAGGAAAAGGATGTTTCTCATTTTTGCTTATTTTTTACTAACTTGCAATATTGCTAGGGGTATTTTAATAACTGTGCATTTATTTAATTATATGCGGGGCAAAATATGTTCCTCTATTTGAACTTTAACTCCCCCCCCCTTTATATAAAAATTTTATTCATCACACAAAACAGAGATTTTAAATCCAATACAGATTTCCCGAAAACCAGGAGTAAGACAAGTCATTTCAAATAGTTTAAAGCATATATTAATCTGTATTTTTAAAGATTTTATTTTAATAAATACTAATTTTACACAAGATCAAATATTGAAAAATTGCATTACACTCAACTCTTTTTACACGATTTTGAAATAACACGGTGGATGAATTTAATGATTTCTTTCTTTTTTTACCACAAATACTTTTGCTCTGGTACAAATTCCAAAAAAATGGGGGATTCCAGCCCTTTAGATGAGAACGATTTGATCGAATTTATGACAGTTTATGATAATGAAAAAGTCGAAGGTGAAGTGCTCAGCTATTAACAGTTGATTTAATTCGCGAGGGCTTGAAATTTTTCAACAAATATGGAACATGTTCTTACTCATGATCGTGCATTAAAATTTAAACGTAATCGTAAGTTTTGTGTAAATTATATAAGCAACTTAAAAAACCAAAAACACAGCCTCTTAATAACAGACTTTGTAAAAAAAGAAAAATTTTCATTGGAATCAAAACCGAAAGTTGTGCTAGACATATCTGAGGCAGTTTGTAATAAACGTGTAAGCGTGTTGAGTGAGTGAGTGATTTGGGGTTTATTGGCGCAAGAGCCGATTTCGCTATACTGCGCAAACATTTGTTTTAATATCTGTGGTCTAGACGGGAAGAGAAAGAAAGAATGAATTGAATGACAAGAAAGAGGGTCGAAAATAGAGAAGGATCACTAGGTACCCGGGTTCGTGAAGCCATGTTTACCAAAGACAGTAAACCCGTGAGAAAAGGAAAAGATCACTAGGGCACCTCGGGATTGTGACACCGTACTCACCTAAAGAAGGCGAGCCCTGAGGGGGTGCAAGCGTGTTATCAAGGAGCGATGAATAGTTGTTCAAAATTTCAATTTGAATTTTTGTAACTACTCATAGACTAAATTTTTATTTTTTTTTTTTTTTTGCAATAAAAATGTGTTGTTTTTTTATCTGTGACATGAATTTTATTATTCCTTTTTTTGCACGGTTTTTTGGGAAAATATTTTAAGTGATTTTTCATTTTGCACGATTTTTTAAAGTTGTGGAACATATCCCAAAATTTACCACACATCGCATGTATTTTTTTTTTTTGCACGGTTTTCTAAGGAACGTATCAATTATGTAAAAAAAAAAGTTAGGCGTATTTTCAAACTATATTCTGATAGCCATGAATAAGTGTTTATTAGCGTTACGCTCCAAAGAAACGCGAAAGCTATTGATCGCGGTCGACACCTAATCCGCGGTACCCCACTTTTTAGCGCGTTTTTCACGTAGTGTAAAAAAAAGCGCTATTAGGACGCAAATTTTGTCGTACCTTTTTCTCAGCCAATAATTAACCAATTGACCTCGGGTTTTCCGCATTTGGTCGCATTTGTGCCCTAGATGAACCGAATCATATTTAAATTTAATAATTTTAATAAAAAAATTTTATTTTTAAAATTTAAAAAAAAAATATTTTAAGTATAGTACTACTTTCTGAAAGTTCATTAGTTGCATTATTGTAAAATACAACATGTGAAAAACGCGCTAAAATTACTTGGCCATGCCAATGATTGATATCTTGTTTAAATTCCACATCATGAGGGTTTGGAGCCACGACAGATTTTTCGAGAATCAACCCCTGTGCATGGCGGGGTCTTCAGTGGCATCGAGACTCGAATCCACTCCGCCACTCGACAATGTTCGTGACCATACAAAGCGACCGCGGCCACATTCTGATAGCCATACAAAATCATTTAAGCACAAAGTTTCGAACGATTAATATAACAGCAATAATCAGCCATAAGAAAAAGAAAGTCTATATTTCATAAGAAAATATTTGTGGTAACAATATTTAAAACAATTAATGCATGTATATAAGTATATACATTTCAAACTTCGTCTTTTATTACAATACATTAACAAAGGATTTTGAATACCTCACTCATTCACTTTCCTCAACCATAATCTCAGAAGAAAATTACGTGTTTCGGACGAATGGATGAATATAACGACTCACTATAAATTTTATTTTTATACAAATTACCTATATTTATTTATTCCTCAATCCTTCAGTTACCATACAAATCATACTATGATTTGTTTCCGGAGTTCGAACACCCAATTGCTAATTTTTTTTCTCCTCTCTCGCCTATAAAGAATGTTGTTTTCAAAAGAATCATGCCCATGGGCAACATATAGTTCACATTATTATGTATATTATTGCGTTTATATAGTTATATTTTAAGTTTACCTGAAAAACTAAACTGAAAATAGCTTCATATTCTTCAATTACAAGATATTTCTAAAACTTTCAATACACTTGAGAAGATTTGAATACACTACAATAGGACATTTGTATAGTGATGCTCGAAGTATTAAACAGAGCGATATGTGTTGAACTCTAGTTCCGATTCTCGTGAAATGAATCCAAGGAGAAACGGAAACTACGGTTACTGAGAAATATGCAATCATCATCTTCTTTTGAAAAGAGTGACGGGAAGTAAATGACCGGAAGAGTAAGTTGGAAAAAACTCACTTCACAGCGCAGCGAGACAACCTATTAAGGCTATCTTCCTTAAATACAAATGTGAGTCTGAACTAAACTCGGAACACATAAAAAATGTCTATTTTAACACCCTTTTAAAAAAGCTTTTCTTGTATGTAACGGAATCTTAGGACTCAATATTTTTACCCATTTTCAAGGTCAGATAAATTCGAAATTTTGCTCACTTGTTCAGGACCGATGACAATACAATATTTTAATAATTTTGTTCCGCTGTTCTGATCAGGATTAACGATTTCCCATTTTCAGTTCCTATCCCGCATCTGGCGACTCGTTTCAGATCCCATTTCCAGATTTGGCGACTAAAACATTAAGTTATAGCTTAGTTCGATTAACTATAAAAGGGTGTTTTTTAGTTTTTTTTAAACTCTAATTTATTTATTCAAAAACCTGAGTGTGTGCGTTTCCGAACGCACGCAGATAACCATAGGCAATAAATCACGTAGGGGGGGGGGGAGACATTACTTTTTTTTATACTTGAATGTGAAGGATAGTATTGGAGAGATCTTTTCTATTTTCGAGTTTCCTGTAAGGGAGTGATTTTTCTAGTTGGAAAAAAATGTTTCTCATTTGTTATCAGGTAACCTATCAACGTTTGTTGTATTTGAAAATTGTATTGGATAGATGCCGGATTTTGGGGGAATACTGTATGCTTCTAAATCTCTGCTTATAACTTTTTTCGAAATAAATACTAATACCATCACCTGAACTTCTTTATTTATTTTTACGTAAACTATGACTATATTCCTATAAAGACGATTTTTTAAAAC
>BMAO01007103.1:0-43622 GCA_019973975.1 Trichonephila clavata
CAAGTTCGCCATTAACGTACTAATTAAGAAATATGGCAATCAAATCCTTAAAGCCTTTGGTTATGTTTCTTAACTCAAAGAGCTTAATGAACTCCTTACCCATTTAAATTAAAATCTTCTAAATTATATTCTTGGGTTTTATTCGGAATGAACTGCAGATTATAAAAAATATGAAGTGCAAATTTATTCTCGGAAATTAATAAACCTCTGAAAAAAATTTAATTAATTTTGCTGAATGAAATCTTAAAATCTTCACGCTTAAAGGCCATTGAATTTTAATGCAGAAATTTTAATTTAAGTTGCATTTTCACCTCTTTCGGAAAGAGAGGGAATAAGAGAGATAATGTGCTTAAAATATATAGTTGCAAAAGAAACTTTTTCCAATTTTTAAAAAACTTATTATTAAGATACAAGACATGTTTTAAAGATTAATTATTTGCTCCTCTAAGAAATAGTTTAAAACCATTAATTTCATTGAAAAAATAAAGAATAGAGTAGCAAAATAAGTTTCATATTATGAATTATTCCTTTGTTATAAATATTTTTTAACTTATTTAACTTTAAACTATACAAAAAAAAATTAAACAAAAGTACGAATAATCAAATAAGGTAATTATGTTTCTTTGTTCACAGAGATATTTAATTTTGTGATAGTAGTATTAAAACTTCTTATCTGTATAATATAGTATTTTGAAATTCATTTTTCTTAGACAAATAATTTTAAGGACGTATCAAAGTTTTAAGAAATTTATCTATTTTTCAGGAAAAATAATCCTTTGTTTCAGTGTTATTGTCTCTTCATTTGAGCTTTCTTTCCATTTGAAGTCAATTCTAAGCGTTTTTATCTGATCTGTAGCAGTTTAGTATTTTAAAATTCCTTTCCTAATATAATATATACAATTCCAACTAAGCAATTTTCGTTGTTCATAAAATATAGATTAATTCTTCAAATTGGATTTATTTAATTTATCTCTTCTGCGTTTTATGAAAGCAAATAATTATCCTTTCGTTACAATTTTGGTTATTTATTTTTTGGAAAATTAAAATAAGATTGTTTGAGAAAAATATTATTACTAACGTTTTTATTAAATTCCAAAAGTAAATACTGTATATTCCAGTATATAATGCTCATTTAAAACTTCATACTATATTTTTATAAGTAATTCTCGGTACAACGCATAGTTTTTTCCTTACCCAAAAGCCATTAAAATGTATATGCGCAAAGCTCTTATCATTTGAAGTCATTCATTTAAGGTATTTCACCCGGTTTTTGAACAATGGTATACTGAATTATCGCCGAATAAGGGAAACTATATGTGTGGGAGAAGATGCTTGAGGGTGTTGTAAATAGAATGGATTTCATGTAATGCAGATGTGCATAAGAATAGTATTTTATGTTTTCGAAAAAAGGGAGACGCAATATCGGGGAGAAGAACACATTTCCAACCTGAATTCATGAAATTAGAAATGAGATATTACCTCTTTCATCAGGCATTTAAAACTTTGTTTTTGAAGTGAACGGTGTAGAGTTCAGTAAATCCCATTTGCATCAGCTGAAACAAAGTTGTGTGTAGCCTCCTTTTCCTTTTAATAGTAAATATGTGTCCTGCTAAACGAAACAAAGTGCTAGTTTCAAAAGCAAAGTAATTCAGTTTGTAAAAGAAAATAGAAATCGTGCTTCAGCCAAGGTGTTTATTGTTGGTGAAAGTTTAGTACGTGAGTAGAAGAATAAAATGGAATCACAATAATAAACACTCTAAAGAGTAAATGTGATTAACGTAAAGGAGTAACGAAATTGACTACCCTATAGAAAGTGTCGCTAATTGCTTCTTGGAAAATCGCCATGATAGATTAATTGTAACAGGAAACAACGTATGTTTATATGCCTTACGGGTAAAATTAACATAATGAAATGTAAAAACTTTAAAGCAACTTTGAATTGGTGTAGTTGATTTATGGCACGAAATAATTTAGTTTTATGGGGGGGAAAACAGCTAATAAGGCGTACGTCGTTTCTTGAAAATAAGCTGGATTTATGTGTGCGTGAAAATATATTTTTCATGATATTCTTTTCTTTGTCTTTAACGCCCTTTTTTAAGCTTCACATGCATGTAACGGAATCTTTTAACTCTATTTTTATCCTTTTTAAAAGGTCAGATTAATTCGAAATTTTGCTCACCTGCCCAGAACCGATGATAATACAATAATTTTGTTCCATTGTCCTGATCAGGATTAACAATTTCCCATTTTTAGATGCCATAGTGCATCTGGCAACTAATTTCAGATCCCATTTCTAGATTTGGTGACTAAAAGATTGAGTTACAACTTAGTTTGACTAAATATAAAAGAGTGTTTTTTAGATTTTTTTAAACTATAATTTATTAAATCTATTATATTTATATCTGGCGTATAGCATGCACCAATAAATTTTAATTTTCTTGTTGCTAATGCCACTTGTCTGAATTGTGTCAGATCGAAGCTCACGAAATTCATTGTGGCTAAGAGCTAGATGTACACCTGTCGACCTGTCGTTAGCCGTAGCTTTGAGCACTATACAGGTGACAGTGTAATTCAGCACAGTTCCACCCCAACTTTGAAGAACACCCTAAAGGTGGTCAGGGGCTTCCCCCTTCGCGTCGCTTTCCACCAACCTCACGTGAAGACTGGCGGCTATTTAGATCTACAAAACTAATTGATAAAATGACAGGAATAAAAGCATTTACTGCTTTCTTATAGCAGTTTTCGCTTTTACTACATTGTATGAATAAAGATTATATATCAGCATCGTTCTATGTGTTTGTTACATAACTTTAACGATCCATATGATTTTTGGCACATTTATTTTCATTATCCGAATGTATTATGTAGTATGAAAAGTTATTTGTAATTTATCTGTTTATCTTTAAACTATACCTAACAATGATTTAATTGTTTATAAGAAATACGTTTTTAACAGAAAAAGTTAAGCAAACCCTTCAATTATTATTATTATTATTGATAAGGATATTTGACTGCAGGGTCTTTAAAAGTTTTATTTTACTATGCCTATTTGCACAAATAATGTAAATTCAAAAACAGCATCAATAAATCCTCAAGACAAAAAGTTCGGCATGAGACAAATAGTAGTAACACTAAAACGCATTTATTTCTTGCCATAAGAACTTATCAACCGCAAAGTAATATACTTATCTGCTCAACGTTTAGATGCAATATGAAATCCTTTTCAGAAAGGCTTTTCGGGAATACTGAAATATTTATTACCTTCTTGAACACAAAGCATGTTTAAGAAATCCGACAATGTCTACAAATCCTAGACTTTTTAATGCTTCAAGAAAAGTATTTCAATACAAACGCTCCACCATATATTTATACGCAATGTATTCTAAAAATATCCGATCGTGATTTTTCATGTATAAAAGTAAAGCTAGAGAAGTGTGGTTTGGTGCACGATGAAAGTGATTCTAGTATTCATGCAAGAGTTTTTTCTTGCTTATGAAAATTGTTAGTCGCTAGCAGACCACCAAGGAATTATGAAGTTTAAGTTAGGGCGAAAGGATTATACCTTATGGAAAAATGACAGAAAGACTTGAACAACTGCAATGCATTAAATTTTTTTGTAAAGGACTATAAAAAAACTATAAATTGGTAAACCACTAAGTGGAATGCAAAAAAACGGCTACATATCAACTGAAAAGGATCTAAAAAATGTTTCTAATGAGCAAAAAAAATTTATAACGGTCAGGTGTTTTATGAACACATCTCAAATTCTCACACATATACACTGCTGGCAATTCAAAATGCAAAACCAAGAATTATAAGGCTCAACAAAGCTATATCAATTAAAGATACCTCACAATGCAAAGGTATTTCAAAATAAAAAAAATTACGAAGTGTAGAATACGATGAAATCTGGAATATATCTTGCCTCCGTGTTTGGCAATAACTACTGCTACACTCTTCATCATTAAATAAAAGAAGCTCTGTGTATTTTGTTGATGTATAACCATTCCCCCATGTTGCCTACGCACACTTCCAAAGTTAAGGTATCCGACTACCCTAAAATTGGGAATTTGCCAAAAATTGACACATTTTTTTATGATTTTATTTTATAGGCTAACTTATTAGGTTTATAAAAATACTAAGTTTATCATTTTCCATTCACTAGAAAAAAAACTACAAGTGTTTTAGTAAAAGCAGATAGATGTCATTACTTTAAGCAAGATGTCATACTTTAAAACGTTTTACTCTACAGGTGATTTTTTGAAAATAATCGATTGAGGCCAGCGATTGCTAAAAAAATTTTGAAAATAATTAACTGAAATTTTTTGTATGAGTTCTGAATAATAGTAGAAGTGCTTTAACCTTCAGATTTATCAATCACTGTTTTATTTTTAGATTTACAGTCCCTTATGTGAATATAATCACTGTTTTTTAAGCAATTTCATATAATAACTGAGATAAAGTACTCTAGTTTTTGTAAAAATTAAAATAACTCTTATCCTGAAGGTCATTTCGACAGTAAATAACATGGCAACACATCAAAATTAAAAAATTAAAATTTTGTTTATAAACATTTGATACAGAATGGGTCACATTTATGTTGTACTTTGTCAATTTTTACCCATTTTAGTTATAATAATTTCGTTTTCTCTTCTTAATTTTAGCATGTTTTTCTTAAAATGTAATAAAAAATATAAAAAACAACAACAAAATCCATATATCTTCAGTTTTTTTTCTTTTTAAGTTGCCGCGACTGGTCGGATACCTTAATCTGTATGCTAGACCAGTCATTCTATTAAAATCTAACAGATGCATTCAATATGCCACGACAGTCCAAGAGAACAATGCATTCTAGTGAAATCTGAAAAAGAAAGTCCTGAGCATTGCATGTTACGTGTACTCATGCTATTTCCTTCGGAATGTGATACACCATTTCTCAATGTGAAAGAACACTCAGGTTCTAAAATCTCAAATATATAGTACTTTTGCTGCTCATTGGAATATATCTACCTCAAATATATATCAATAATATAGTACTTGCTGCTCATTGTACTGGATATAGTTAATGGGGAAGCAGAAGTGGAAATCGCTATCCCAGGTGCAAGTTTAGTATGGTGATGCATAAGGATAAGGAGGTACTGTTGCGTTAGTACGACATGATGCTCGTTATGTGGGAGTCTTGATATTTGGTTCGTGAGAATCCAAGCGAATCTGGAAGTAAAGCTGGTAGAAAATATGACAGAATTCGTTGGAACGTCTCGGAGTGTGTGGGGTTCCCTTTTTCGTGTTTCTTTAAAGGTGAAATATGGCACGCCTTCAAAAGAGACCTGTAATGCAGAATCATTTCTGTTTATACGTGGCCGGAATTACTATTCAGCTATTGGTCCTTGCCATCCTTCGTGCGGCAGACTTTGAAGCTGAATATTGGGGGGGGGGGACTGCGCCGGTCACTTCTCTGTCTGCTGGATGGAGGGAGATCAAGGATTGACTTGCCCAAGAACCTAAGCGTCGGTAGGGTCTTGTCTTGGGTACTTATCTCCGCGAAACTAAGTAACCGTTAGGAAGACATTAATTTTCTAACAGGAAATCAGACATTTGACGGAAACCACCACAAGGCAACAGTTAAGATACCACATATTATAGCATCCCCAGACTTAAATCGTTATATTGTACGAAGAAGAATAATTCGTCTGTAAAGGCAATGTCGTACCTTCAGTTGTGCATGACTGCCGTTCAATGCATCATTGCTGCCACAAAAGCCTATGGTTTTAAGATAAAGGTGATTTTTAACAAAGGATGTCTTGAGACAACGAGCTTTAAAAGGATAACATTATGTAGTATGCATTCTAATTGAAGTACAATAGATATTTTAGGGAACAAATACACTACAAATATATTCCTTGAATAACACAATCAAACTGATTAGAACTGCTTAGGTATCAGCAGGTGATTTAACAAGGGATGTCTTGAGACAACGAGCTTTAAAAGGATAACATTATGCAGTATGCATTCTAATTGAAGTACAATAGATATTTTAGGGAACAAATACACTACAAATTATATTCCTTGAATAACACAATCAAACTGATTAGAACTGCTTAGGTATCAGCAGGTGATTTAACAAGGATTTGAAAACGAGCTAAAAGGATAAATATGAGTATATTCTAATGAAGTACAATAGATATTTTAGGGAACAAATACACTACAAATTATATTCCTTGAATAACACAATCAAACTGATTAGAACTGCTTAGGTATCAGCAAAATATAAACCAATAATTTTATTCAAGGTGTGGAACATTTATATAAAAATTACGGGATAATAGTAGCAATACTGATAGATATTGCTTGTCATATATTAAATATTCAGCACAGTATTTTATCATCACTCTTAAAAATATGAATTTGATCTAGACATTAAATACTTTTAATTACTTTTTTCTTAACAAAAATAATTAGGAAATCATTTATTTCTTTCGTAGTGTTATTGTATTTAGAATTTTGTTAAATCTTTAAGAGATTTGAAAAAATATATTGTTTGTGCTAAATATCCCTTACTGTAAAGCGTAAGACGTAATATTATAAGTAACAATAGCCACTTATTCCACAATAATTGGGCTAAATAGTTAATAATTGAGACCTAAATGCTTTAATTATTTATCTATGGCATGGCAGGAACAATAATTTATTAATTATTCCCTATTTGAAAAAAGTAAGCCTGATATGTGGAAGACAATAAAATTCTTTCATTTAAAAATAAAAGAAATTTTTTCCAGAAACGTGAATTAATTTTAAAAATTAAGGATACATCTAGGAAGGAGTTAGGAATGCTTCCTCTCTTAATTCTTATTATGTTTCTACGGCTTTTTCCGTAATTCAAAAATTAGAAAAACCTAAAGAAAGTATAGTTTACTGCACATAGAAAACATTGGATATAACTCAATTTATTGTTCTTAATGTTTTCAAAAATATATTAAATTGTATTTTTCTCTTACGTTATGAAATTCCCTCAGGTCATAAATATTCTGCATTTTTAGAGCTATTTGCTGAAACCAGAATCATTTCCGGGTGTGTTTAAATCATTCTGCTGAAATCTAAATGTTAGCGGAGGGATTTAACCCATAAAAGCACTCAAGTGAAAATGGAAGTTTATGGCATTATACTGCAAAGATTTTATTTGCCGTGAGAAAACAGTGTATTATTTTTCAAAAGATTTCTTATATCACTAAATTTTTCCTTTCTACCTCCAGAATGATCATTTTTTTTACTCAAAGAGTTTTTGTAATAGTGCTACAAATTGGTTTCATTTTTTAATAATCGAAAAATGTTAGTTATACGAGGGTGACTCTGAAATTTTTGAGATACACGCAGACTAGAAGATACTTAAAAAGTTAACGATTTAATTTGAAAATACAAAATATTTCAACAACGAAGACGACTTTTTACTGACTTACTTCAAGTTATTTAGCGTAGAATACATTTTAGAAGAGAAAATGGAGTTGCACGAAAACATTATCGTGCTATGACTTCCTATGATTTTAAATCTGGATTAAACCAAGAGGAATGCTTTCAACGGCTGCAATTAGCATTTTGTTATTAATCTCCATGTCGTGCTACTGTATTCAGATGGTTTAAAGAATTTTGCAGTGGTCGCAATTCTCTTCAGGATGAAGAACACACATGAAGGCCGCGGTCGGCAGTAATCCCGGGTAATGTGCCTACTATACGAAAAGTTATAATGGATCATAATTGTTGTTCCTATAATATAACTTTGTATAACTTTGAAAACATATAATATAACGTTGTATAACTTTAAAAACCTAGGAGAATCTCAAAACTTTCAGAGTGACCCTCGTATTTGTAGCTTTTCACACTTGCAAATGTTTTTGATTGTATACATTTTTATACAAAAAAGTTTTATCTCTTTCCTACAAAACATTTACAGTTCAGAATATTTTAATGTCGTTGCGCTTGATCGGTTGTTTTTGGTTTTCCTACTAATCCTCAAGGGCAAGGGCGTGCAAATAGCAGTCCGAAGGTCACATGCGGCTCGCAAAGACAGTCAGAAAACTCGCTTTGAACCGAGATTTCTATCTCGTGTGCGATCAAAAATTCTTCTTGAATTTTTTCACAACTAGGAAAACATAATTCATTTATTAGGAAAACAAAGTAACCGAAAGCGTTTTTACAAAGAAATCATCCACACAGTTTGGGGGACGAGGTTACAAGAAGATTTCAAGATTATAAGAAAAGTGAGCCTAAATTCAATTTGATCTGTTGTACCATTTCTGCATATATTGATACAGCACTTGAAGAGCTACAGTTTGAACTTATTAAATTTCAGTCAGATCACTGTGTGGAGGAAATGTTTTGCAAGTACAACAAGAGATGACATAAGTTTGTAGGCTATCATGAGAATTTAAATAAGCAATACATCTCTCTCCTAATTTTAAAAGAAATTGTTGATAATTACGATAAGGAACATTTATCTCATTAAACCGATTCTAAAACTAAATTCGGATGCCGCTATACAGATAATATGTAATTTTTTTTATTGAATACAGTGAATTTTCGTGCACCACAAAGTACCACACGGTGCTCACAGAAGTAAGTATTAATCATACATTACAGAGGAAAGAAGGAAAAAGCATTTTGCGGTTATAAAGGATTACAAATATTTACAACAAATTCACAGAACTTTTTAAAAACACTTCTGGTGGAAACAAGTTGCCGAAGATTCCGAGGCCAATTTATATTGAATTCCTTGAATGCCAGTCTTAGGATCTTTCGTTCTCTGACAAACTTGGAACACAGAAGGAGCACATGTTCTACATTTTCCTCGCCACTAATATTACAACCACAGAAAGGTGACGGAGTTTAATTAAACTTGTTCAAGTAGCTTTTAAAGTTACCATGACCAGTTAGAAATAGGATTATTTTGTAATTAGTAAAAAAAATGATGTCAAGACAGTCTCTTATTAATGGTTGAAAACATTTCTTCGCTAAGCTCTCTTTATCTGAAATGAGATATTCTTGGTTCGAAGACTTCACCATTCTTTCTTTCTTTCTTAATCTTCTTGTAAAATTATTTAAGGATATTAATGTCAATGTAAATTTCGCGCTTGGTGGAAACCTTTACAAGCCAATCGGCCAAAACATTTCCAAGAACGCCCGAATGTGTCCGCGATCAAATGCAAAACTTATAGAGATACTTTTGTCTTTTAAGTAACAGAAATTTTTTTGGATCTGACGATTGTATTGTTTGAAGACAAAATACACCTTCGAGAATCCAAGGAAGAAAGAGAATCGGTGCAAATGAGATAGTTTGAGATGATACTATTTTGTTCAGTGATCCATTTAAGGTATCCAACTACCCTAAAATTGTGAATTTCGCCAAAAATTAACAAATTTTTTTTATGATTTTATTTTATTGTACATCTTATTAGCTTTATAAAAAATACCAAATTTATTATTTTCCGTTCACTAGAACAAAAATTACAAGTGTTTTAGTAAGAGCAGATGCCATACTCTTAAAGCAAAATATGTCATACTTTAAAACGCGTTTTTTACTCGAAATGTGTTTGTTTGAAAATGCTCAAACGGGGCCAGCGATTGCTCAAAAAGATTTGAAAATAATTAACTGAAATTTTTTGTGTATGTTCTGTATTTAAGTATTTTAACCTTCAGATTTATTAATCACCGTTTTATTACAAAATTTACAGTTCCTTATGTGAATATAATCACTGTTTTTTTAAACAATTTCATATGACAACTAAGATAAAGTGCTCTAGTTTTAGTAAAGCTTAAAAAATCACTCCTCCTGAGGGTCACTTCAAAATAAAATAATATAGCAACACATCAGAATTGAAAAATTGAAAATGTGTTGATAAACATTTGGTACAGAATGGGCAACGTTTATGTTATTTTTTGTCAATTTTTACCCTTTTTTTCCAATTTTAGTAGTAATAATTTCTTTTTCTCTTCTTAATTTTCGCATATTTTTCATAACATGTATTAAACAAATCTAAAAACAACAAAAAATCTCCCCATATTTCCATTTTTTTTTTAAAGTTGTCGCAACCAGTCGGATACTTTAATGGCGGAAGTTTAAACATAAAACTTTAGTTGCTAAAACTGTACATCAATCACGAATTATGTAATTAGCACAGTAAATAAACTGACACTATTTTATTAACTATTTTTTTAAATTATTATTATTATATTTTATAATGAATGCAATCATTTTTAAAAAGGAGCGGCTTTCCGGCATCCTTTCCTACCTCAATGTGGCCCGTTAGCCAAGATAAGTTGCCCACTTCTGCTCTAGCGGAAACTATGTTCAGTACTGTTTGATTTATATATATATATATATATATATATATATATAAGAAACTCTACAAATGAACCGTGACATATGCAAGGTATAATTACTATTTATAGAGAACTGAACTGAATTCGAGGAAGAATATAGCAATTAGATATGTTGATGTACGTTTGAATCATAGTTGTAAAATTTGTATTTGAATTGTCCGTGTATCTAGAGGCAGGATTAAATGGTCCGAGTCCAAAATACTAAGCAAAGTATTTGCATTAATACACACATTAGTACCTTTAGTAATAATTACTAAAATAGATTAAGACTGACTTGCTCCCCATCAGTAATTGTATTATTTGAAAGTGATAAGAATAAAAAGCTAGTTGACTTTTAGAGATGTTTCTGTTCTTACTTATGCCACTGGTCAAGAATTACATCAAATCAAGTCACAAAATTCATCATGGTAAGGGGCTAGTTGTACGCCTGTCATTATCCGTAGCTTTCAGCAGCATACAAGTGACAATATGATTTGGCTAGGGATCCACCCCAATTTTGAGGGAGAACAACCTGGGGGTGGCCAGGACCTCTCACCTATCTTTCCCTTTACTCAACCTCTCGAGAGACCTATTTAGAGTACCCCCATGCCACAAAGGCATTATACGCTTACAAACATCCATGTCTTCTCCGGGATTCGAACCCAGGCCATACAGAACAGCAGTCAGCATCACTAACATCTACGTATACCTTATGGGCGGATAAGATGTCTCTTCATTCGGTTCAACGTAACATGGAGTTCACTACAGTTATTTTATACATTTTGTATTAACATTTTGACTCATTTTGAGGCTCTTATCTTTTTTTATAGCCTTCGGAGTCCTTATTAAATTTTTGTTTCTAACGAATTTCGAAGTTGTTAGTATAAATATTTTTCTATTGATGAAGTATAACTCTATAAAGAGAAATCTTTGACCTTAAAATTAGGCGGTAGATATAATATACCAAATTGTTTTTCATTTTCTTTTTCTATGGTACAACTCAACTGCTGTACCACGTGATTCAGAGATAGTTTCGTCCTGAAAAAAGGAGGACGATTTGTCTCTGAGTCAATTTGAATACATCACCGAGTTATACAGGTTTAAGATATTTTCAAAAAATTATATCTGTCGTTCAATGTATCGAAATTTTTAATTTGCTTTTAAGCATGTCGCATGATAAAGGCAATCACATGTTTCCAGCCAATCAGTTCATGCGCTTCGTTGTTGCCAACTTTTGTTTTTTGCAGAAACTTTCTTATAAAAGTTCACACTTTTTAACAATAATAACACGCATAAGCAAACAGAACACTCAAAATTTAAAAATACACATGTAATACAAGATGTTTTTTTTCAATTTTTAAAACTTTTTGCGGAATCTTAAAATTTGAACATATTTACACTAACATCAAAGTTGAAAGTTTATATAAATTTTACATGTAGAACTAACTACAAGTGCAAGTTTAATGTCAGTTTCGATCCAATGGAGAACATATAATTGCATGTTTCATGTGATCATCACAAATATAGTTCATTGAATCAAACACAATATCGAGTTTCCTTTTCAAAAATAAAGGCCTTAGATGAATTTCATGCTGTATTGATTTCTAAACACACTCTCTATTTTTTTCGACTCAAAAATGTTGTATTAACTTTCGATGAAGAAAAATGTATTGCTTTGAACTGAAAAATATTTCTCTGGAATTTCTTCGCAACAGCTAATCGTGACATTCAATTTATCTTTCCAGAAAGAATTTTCTGCTTAATGCGCAATCTTAAATTTCATATTGCTTGGATGTTTTTATAGTAGTTCCCATATATGAGTATTCTGCAAATTTGTTGCTGTTTCTGAGGCACAGAACACCGAAGCAAGACAGAGATATTAAGTATATGACAGATATAAATAACACTGTTTGAGATCTTTTTACATCATAAGGGATTAAATTTTTGGATTTTAAGAAACAAATCACAGAATATGAATCAAATCAAATTTATCTTCAGAATTTATTTGCTATTTGTGTTTCTTGAGTTGGAATGAAATATTTTATATTCGAAACGTAAATTTGCTATTATTTTATTTCACTTCTTTGAATGAATGTTTTTAGTTTTGTCTAAATACAAAGACTAGCACACAATATGGAATTAAATAAAATAAATATAGTAACTGAATATATTAATACTTATCGAACTCTGTGAGCGAAAAGAAATTTGGCGAATTTATAGAAGACAACGATTCCTAAAGATCGTGAAATTCTTTAATCTCCTTTACGGTTCTGAATGTGTCGCGAAACTTCGCCCGTGAAGTGTTAAGGCCCTATCACACACGCATATTTGGAGCAACCGTTTAGGAAAATTTTTTACGCAGCAGAAGGTGAACGGTTGCCATAAACAAAACGACATGCTCTGACGTCAGCCGAGCTCTATCTCCACATTGAAAAATTACTCGCCGATTTTTCTGCTTCAGAAAACGAACCAATATTATTTCTTTTGTTTCACTCTCGCTTTTGTTGATGGGCGTTATCAGAAATTGAGCACCATTCTGTTTAAAATATTATACGCTTTTAAAATTTACCGCCATCTTGTTTATGACGTAGGGCACCGAAGAACCCCAATGGCTAGAATTTCAAGCAACTTTTATTTGGAGCAACTTTTTCAGTTCACTGGCAAAAAAGTTGTTTGGAACCGTTGCTATGGCAACTAGTGGAAATCGTTCGGAATTGGGTGGAAAATTTCTCCAAATGTGTACGTGTGATGAGGCCTTTAGAATGCTAAAAAAAGGGATATTTTAATAATATAAACATTTTTAGGACTCTCAGGTCACCATCTAAATTCGACCTAATCTAGGAGAACAATCACATTAATTACTAATTTAAATATCTATAATAATTCCTTCAATACTTATCTTGATCAATAGATTCTCAGCACTACTAGGCGTCCTAAATTGACCATATGATCCTTTTTCTTCAGCAACGGTTGCTTCAATCATTATATCTCTAACTCCATAAATTCAGCACGAAAACAATCGCTGACCTCTCTCTCTAGCCTCCATCTTCACTTGAATTTAAATAGCGACTCTCATTAACATAAATCGCTGTTTCTTTTCAGAAAGTGGTTTTATAATCATGCCACGTTTAAAAGGTATTTTCCATAGAGAATTAGTAAGAATCATGAATAGAACTCGTTATAAATTGACCAAGGAAGCTGATAACAAAGGATTGTGTTAAGGAATCGTCAGGTCAACAGCTTCGATGTCGAATCCCCGATTAAAATAAAGTCTTATGTGTTTTGCCCCTTGTGCTTGTCTTTTTTTTTCGGTAAAGGATGTATTCGTGAAATCTTCATCTTTTGGAAGCATACTAAATTCCTTTTGTTTGAAAATTCACGCATTAAAAATCTACAAGAGAACCGGAAGTGAAAATTCCATATTATTTTAATTTGTTGCTATTCCATTATATTCTTGTTTCTGTTACAATATTTTTAATTATTCTTCTTTCGAAACTCAAAGATTATTTTCAATATTACTACTTATTAATTAATAATAACTCTAGTTTAGTAAATATTCGAGGAGATTGACAAGATACGAGTGATCCAATTTAATTGTAATGCAGTTAACAATATTCTTCGAAACTAATTGGATTGTTATTAGAATAATGTTAAACAATTTATTTGAAATGCTGTATATTTTATGATAAAGTATTTTTTCCCAAAAATTAAGCATTAAAAAATGCCAAACACCAAATTAGAACAAGGAAGTCTATTTTATTTAGTCATAAACTAGACTAAATTTCTCTGAAATTGTTATGAAAAATACTTTAGAATCAATCGAATTCCATTACAATATCCCGTTCACAATGCTTTGTTATATTTTTCTCTTTTCCAAAGAGTTTGAAATAATTTACATCAAAAAATCTTACAAAAAACTTATTTAAAATAATATGTATATCAAACATATATTAATTACTAAGAACACTGGATTAATTTAAGTCTAGTTGTGAAAATCAGAAACCATTGAATTTCTAAGCACATAATTGCATTCACTCTAGTCTAGTCTAAGCAAACAAATCACTAGCAGGCCCATAAATTTCGCATTTCAGCTTCTGAAAATAAAGTATGAAAGAAAACTGGAACATTTCAAAACTATAACGATGTATCAAACAGAACATAAAAACTGTACTCTCAATTTTTACGCTTTCTTTCTACATATTTTATTCAACATTCTCATACATTTTCCTCTGGCGGAAAACCGGTAGTGACTAGTTGTAATAAAAATCTTATAATATTCTCAGTTTTTTCAACAGTGCCATCAATTCAAGGAAATAAGGTGCCTCAAGAAAATAAGTGGAAATGAATATTATCGTAAATTCCAGTATATAATGCGCCCCTATACTTTCAAGTCGTATATTTTAATTTTTAGGTATATTCGCAGCGTAAAACGCGCACTCTCTTTCTTACAAAGAAGCCTGAAGTGTACATATGCAATGATCTCATGTTTTGAAGTCATTTATTCGAGATATTATTCCAGGATTTTGAAAAAATAGTTTACTTCTAGAACTAAAAATCCTTTAAGGTATCCGACTCGTTGCGACAACTTTTTTTTAAAAAAGGGATATGTGAATTTTTTTTTGTCGTTTTTAGATTTTCTTAGTACATTTAAAGAAAATTATGCTAAAATTAAGAAGAGAAAAAGAAATTACTATAACTAAAATGGGAAAAATTGGTAAAAATTGACGAAAAATAACATAAACGCGGTCCATTCTGTACCAAAGGTTCATAAACAATTTTTTAATTCTGATGTGTTGCTATATATGTTATTCATTGTCAAAATGACCTTCAGGATAAGAGATATTTTCATTTTAACAAAAACTAGACACTTTATCTCAGTTACTATATGAAATTGCTTAAAAAAACAGTGATTATATTCACATAAGGGACTAAATTTTGTAATAAAACAGTGATTGATAAATCTGAAGGTTAAATCACTTCTACTATTATACAGAAATTACACAAAAAACTTCAGTTATTTTTCTCAAAACTTTTTTAGCAATCGCTGACCCCGTTTGATTATTTTTAAAAAATCACATTTCGAGTAAAACGCGTTTTAAAGTGTGACATCTTGCTTAAAGTAAAGGCATATGCTTTTACTAAAACACTTGTAGTTTTTGTTCTAGTGAACGGGAATTGATAAACTTCGTATTTTTATAAAACTAATAAGATAGCCTATAAAATAAAATGATAAAAAAAAATTTGGCAATTTTCGGCAAAATTCACAATTTTAGGGTAGTCGGATACCTTAAGCTCGTGTGTGTGGTATGTCATTTCCTTTAAGTAAAGAGTATTTCGATACATCTAGAAAGAACGTTTTCTTACGTCGTATAAAAAACTGCACAAGTATTATTGGCAACGAATCTCGTAATTTTGAACTATGGTCAAGTGACGAGGACAATACCTGAGCTGTCATCCTCCCTCTCCTATTTCCACACCGTATCAAAGGACATTTGAGCCTCGACATATCAATATATGTAGAATTTTTTTTAAATGATCATCTTCTCTTACTTTTTAAAGCTATCATTTTTATACTCGGCGAAAAATGTGCACCAGTAAATTTCGATCTTATTCCTTGCGTTAAAAGTGCGTGTTATACGTCGGATTTTACGGTAGTTAGATTGCTGCGGAAAATACAGTCACAAACTGTTAATTTGTTGTCAGTGTATGTCTTTGAAAATAATTATAGTACTTTTTTTTTACTTCATATCAAAATTATTCTTGTTATCTACTCCTGTACATTGATAAATTTGTGTTTGCCGTTAACTGACTTCAGCAAAAAAAACCTGAATACTTACGAAAAATTACAAAACATACGAAAAATAACAAACATTTTCCAAGTATTTTTTAAAAAATAATTTAACGTATTTTTACAATTTATTTAACAAAAACAAATTTCACTTTTACAATGTAATATTTGTGACGGATCTGTACGCAACCTTCACACTAATCCGCTTGGGGAAACTTTGGGCTTGCATTCGCGTTAATTCACAGCCATCCCTCAAGAAGAAACCCTGATATGGAGATTAGTATGACTATATAAAGTCAGGGTTTTGTAATTGTAAGGTAGAAGGAGCGGAGAAACTGTTGTGGCCTTACGAAGGTGAGATATAATTGATTTTCACAACTTGAGTTCAGGACCGAGTTTACCACTATACTAAGTTAGTGGACAGGGAATTTATAGTCTAAGATAGATTAGGTTAAATTAAATTGTTCACTTAAGCTTGTTTACTTAGAGTTGATTGCTTTCTTTATACCACTCCTAGGGCATCCTCTTGTGGTTTAACTTGTGGTTGTTAGTGTGCTTGAATAATAATAATAAAATAATAATTATTATGGAAGTATCTGGTCATGCTTTGTTTCCCCCCACACCCTTAGGTAGGCAGGACGGTGAGGGAGCGACTTCGAAATCGCTCACGTATTATATTGTGGCTTATTATTTAACATTCATTGAATATTAACGTAGAAAAAAAACGATTTTATAATAACAACTGAATAACTATAATTTTGTTTATTCTATTTTACATGTTAATAACATAAATGAAACATTTCAACGGCAAAAAATTATTGGCAGAAAATTATCAATCTTAAATAATCCTAATTCACATGATAGAATTTTACAACGCGAAAAATTTATATATTTTCATTTTTTCCCCAGAATAAGGATTTTATGTTGGAAAAATTATTTATATAAGAAAAAGAGAATAGTGCTATATAACACTAATGCTAAATAGGTAAAAAGGAGACCTTGAGACAAATTTGGCGACAACAATTGCTACCCAAGAATCATTTAGGAGGTTTTGAAATGGTTCTTTGACCTACCTTTGACCTTTTTGAATACTACTTCAAATCTCTAAAATGAGAAGACATGTATAAATACCATACAAAAACGGTTCTTAACTGTGGTACGCAGACCGCAGTGTTCAACAGCACCTTTCTGGGGTCCACGAAGAACTCTCATTTAACTTTAAGATTTCCTTCTTTTACAAACTCTGAAAGGCATAGTGGGAAGATTGAAAAATGTGCCATTTAAAACTAGATCACTAATCAAAACATTAAATACGTAAAAAATGTGTGTTTGTGTGTGTGTGTGTGTGTGTGTGTGTGTGTGTGTGTGTGTGTGTGTGTGTGTGTGTGTGTGTGTGGTGTGTGTGTGTGTGTGTGTGTGTGTGTGTGTGTGTGTGTGTGTGTGTGTGTGTGTGTGTGTGTGTGTGTGTGTAAATTAGATGTTTACTGTTTTCTATAAAAAAGAGTTAATATAAGATATAAGAGTTAAAAGAGGCTGATACACAAATGGAGGCCGCAGTTATCAAAAGGGAGCCGCTGTCATACACTATGGTTTGGTGGTGTTCAGTATTCGAGTTTGGAGCGACCGTGTATTTAATTCGCCTCATGCAATATTGTAATTAAGGATTTCAATCTCTGTGTTCTATGTTTCTGAACTGGTTCTATTGTCATTTTATATATATATATCTGTCTTAACTGTTTCCTGTGTTAAAAATAAATCTGATATCTGAATAAAAAAATTTTATATTCTAGGAAGGAACCTGCTTGTTAATCATATGAGCCTTTTTACATATACCGTCGTACACGACAGTGACGCAACGGAAAATATTAGGGCCTTTCAGCAAAGTCGGGGTTTTGGCCCTCCAGAATCCTGGGATACCCTCCCCCGCAATGCAGGAGTTGCGGGAGTTTACGTTACGTCACTGCCACACGGCTAGGTCACCCCATCTGTAGTAAATCCAGAGAAATCAAGCTAAAACTAGATCATTAGCCTGTTTGTACCAGGCTGTCAACCGTTCATTAGCTATCAATCAAATTCATCCACATCCTGTTCTTTTATTATTCTCATTAATTTCTTACTTAATCTATAGTGTCGTTCATGTTTATATTTCTTATAAATTTTATCAAAATGTTTCTACAATGTTTCTGGTAACCGCACAGTAAAAAAACAGCAAACATTTCAGATATTTGAAAAAATATATTCTTTGCTTATTTTAACAGGGAACTAAAGTATTAAGACAAGTCTTGGGCCCTACAGAAAGTTTGTTTGATTGATGCATACTAAGATTCCATCTGTCATAAGCCCTGCTCCTCTTGGATTTGTTGTACAGATTCAGTTCCCTCCAAATTCATTGGAAACTTTTAGTAATTTAGAAACAATACACCTTTGTAGAAAGGATATTTTAGGCTGGTTACATATGTTGTTGATCCATTTTTATTCAGAATCAAATTATTTAGTGAGAAACTTAAATCTTTTTAAGAAATCAGCACAAGTTTTCAGACCGCGGGAAAACATTGGTTAGCTTCAGTTAAGTCTTTTTCTTGGTTTTGGAGGAAAGAAAAAACTCGGAGTGTTCCATTTTTCTCTCAAGAAGATGAACTTCTTTCTTGCTACAATGCTCTAAGTCCCATGGTAACTCAATATCTAATGCAAGTTTTTGACAAAGGGTGATTGTTTATTGATTCGTCAAAAACCAATGCTATTGCATCATTAAAATGGGTAGGTTTTTTTATACTTACTTAAACATTCAGTTCATTTCATTTAATTCTATGAAATCTCTTGAATTGATACTTAATACTGTTTCAAATTCAGAATAAAAAGTGCGAATTTTCGGTAATTCTAAAATGATATCTATGTTACTTAGTTAAGAGATTCATTACATGAAACTCCCTGGTATTGCGAATGGAACAATACTGGTAGAAAAAAGAACATTATATGAAGAAAGAATGATTAAAAAAGAGAATTGGAACCTGGAGTCGCGAGTTTTCAAGGAAGGAAAATTTCATTTAAAAAAGGTTTTACTTCCTTTATATATTAAATTAGTCTTTATAAACCAATTAATAAAACATTATCAAAAGAAAAATGTTTTTTTTATCTTTATCAACAGTTTCCTGGTTTATCCGAAGTAAAACTGAAAGAAGGCGTATTTGTATGAATTGACAAAAAAAAACGTACGAAGAAAAAACTTTTTTATCGCAAAATAAAAAAAGTTACGAAAAAAGCCTGAATAGTTTTATAGTTGTAACCAGTTTCTTTCTTTAGGCCCACATATATATTACTAGCTGTTACCCGCCCGCTTCGCTGGGTATTTCATGATGTTTTATAAATTTTTACTGCTTATATATATGTATAAATTATTGATATCTAAGTCCTAGCATTAAGAATTCGATTGAATTGAAAAATATACTTATACCTGTTGATAAAAAAATAGGGCAGAACTCATATAATTTGTATTTTCTAAAAATCTCTAAAATTGGAGTATAGAATGATGTTTGCTCTTTCGTAACTCAAAAACCAAGTGGATTCCCGCAAAACCAATTTTCGGTGGATCTCTACTCCGTAAATTGAACATGCAAGCCAAATTTCAAGTCTAAATCTAAGAGAAAAAAAACAAAAGTTTTACTATCAATATCCCCGTAATCCCGTAGAGAGCCGTTTTCCAAAATTACCGCTCTTAGCGGATTTCAATTCAACAAAAGAAAAATGCAACCCAAATTTCATTATTATAGTCCTTGTAGCTCGAAAAAAGTAATTTTTTTGTCAATACGTCCCAGTAACCCCCTGCAAACCCCCCCAGAACTTGATTTGCTTAAAATTTATTCTTAGTGGATCCCTATTCAACAAAAGAAACATGCTTAACAAATTTCAAGTATATGGGTCTAACAATTAAAAACAGGAATTTTTTTCTGTAACTCCTCTTGACCCCTCGCAAACATCTTTAGGGGTCAATTTTCATTTTACTCTTTGTTAGAGGAACTCTATTTCATGAAAGGAACATGCCTACCAATTTTCAAGCAGGATGATCAAGTAGTTTAAAAATGGAAATATTTATAGATTACGCCTCTTAATCTCCCGAAATTAAACTTAGTAGTTGATATTCGCGAAACCCATTTTGTAGCGGTTCTCTACTTTACGAAAGGAATCTGCTTATCAAATTTCAAGACTGTACGTCTAACAGTTTAAAAATGGGGATAATTGTCTATAACGCCACTTGAGCCCCCGCAACGCCACTTCTGGGTCTGTTTTCACAAAACCCATTTTGTAGGGGAATTGCAATCTATGAAAGGTATCTGCTTAGCAAAATTTGTGCGTCCAATTAATTAAAAATGCAAAAAAATATCAATAACGCCCCTTGAACCCTCGCAACACCACCTAGGGGTCGATTTTCACAAAACACATTTTGCAGTGTATTTCTATCCTATGAGAGGAATCTGCTAACAAAATTTCAAGACTGTGAGTCTAATAGTTTAAAAAAAGAAATAATTACTTATATCTGCCCTTAACCCCCCGCAACACACCTGGGGGTCAATTTTCTCCAAACCCGTTTTGTAGCAGATATTTACTCCATGAAAGAAACATTCCTACCAATTTTCAAGCAGGTAGGTCAAGTAGTTTAAACACGAAAATATTTATCTCTTACGCCACTTATTCCCCTGCAACGCCACTTAGAGGTTTTCACAAAACCTTCTTATAGCTGATCTCTACTCTATGAAAGAAATCTCTTTATCAAATATAAAGACTGTGCGTCTAATAGTTTAAAAATGGAAATAATTATCTATATCGCCCCTTAAGTCCCCTCAACGCCACTTGGGGGCAATTTTCACGAAACCCATTTTTAGCGTATCTCTACCCTATGAGAGGAATCTGCTTACTAAGTTTCAAGACTGTACGTCTAATAACTTAAAAATAGGAATTTACAACGCCCCTTAAACCCCCCGCCCCCGCAACACCCCTTGGGGGTCAATTTTCCCCAAACCCATTTTGTAGCATATATTTACTCCAGGAAAGAAATTTACCTACCAATTTTCAAGCAGGTAGGTGAAGTAGTTTAAAAACGGATATATTTATCTATTACGCCCCTTAATCCCCCGCAACGCCGCCACTTAGAAGTCTGTTTTCACAAAACCCGTTTTGTAACTGATCATTATTCTACGAAAGGAATCTATATATCAAATTTAAAGTTAGTGCATCAAATAGTTTTAAAATGGAAATAATTATCTATAACGCCCCCTAAGTCCCTGCAACGCCACTTAGGGGTCGATTTTCACCAAACTCATTTTGTAGCGGATCTCTACTCTCTGAAAAGAATCCGCTTACCCAATTTTAAGATTGTACATCAAGTAGTTTAAACATGGAAACAATTATTATTAAAGCCCTTAACCCCCCGTAACGCCCCTTGCGATTCGAATTTCGGAAAATCCGTTCTTAGCTGATGTCTACTCTATCAAAGGAACATGTCTACCAAATTTCAAGTCTGTAGGTTGAATAGTTTCAGAGATTTCGTGATTAGTCAGTCAGTCAGTCAGTCAGTGAGTCGCTTTTCTCCTTTATATATATAGATTAAGAGAAAAAATTTCAAGATAACGGGGTGTAATATGAGCTTAAAAGTTCATTTTCGCCATTCATACTTGAACTATTTCCTCGAAAATTTAGATGTAGTCAGCAAGATGAAAGATTTATCTAGGACTTAACGGGAAATGGAAAATCGATATCAAGGAAGGTGAAATATCAGTATAAAATAGTCTCCTAATGTTGGATGTTGGAAAGAGACGATTTGCCAAGTTCACAAAAAGAAAAGCGGAAAAAGGATTTTCATGAAAATGAGAAAACACTACTAAAAGGATTTGTGAGCTTTTCATAAACTCATTCATCACTCGAATCACGACTGAGATAGAATATAAATGTAAAATATGCATGTATCAGGTGATAAAATGAAAGTTAAACGTCGAAATATTTTAATTTGATTTATTTTCACAATGCATGCAAATGTTTTGGGGAGCAGAATAGAAAAAAAAGCTATTTTATTTTTGAATATGCTTTTAAAAAAATAGCATAAATATTAGTTAACAAAATTGAAACAATTTTCGAATAAGCATTTTTTGTAGACATGAACATATTTAGCTTGTGTGTGTGTGTGTGTGTGTGTGTGTGTGTGTGGTGTGTGTGTGTGTGTGTGTGTGTGTGTGTGTGTGTGTGTGGTGTGGTGTGTGTGGTGTGTGTGTGTGTGTGTGTGTGTGTGTGGTGTGTGTGTGTGTGTGTGTGTGTGTGTGTGTGTGTGTGTGTGTGTGTGTGTGTGTGTGTGTGTGTGTGTGGTGTGTGTGTGTGTGTGTGTAATTAATATTAAATCTTAAAAAATAAGATAGTATTAATTACAATAAAGTTTTACTAATAGGAAGAGATATATATATATAAGATTAAAGGATATTAAGGATTTTTAAAATCGTACTATTTTATATTTAAACAATATTTTTATCTGTTATATGAGTAAGAGATGTAAATCGAGATCTATTTCAATAAAAAAACAGTTAACTTGTATTTTTTTCTCTCAAAAGCGAAGCTTAATTTGAATTCAAAACTATGCTTTCTCAACCAGTTAACTGTGTATATTCGTCATATGTAAAGAATAGTGACCATTGGCTATTTAAATTGTAATTTTTGAGAAAAATAGAACATACTCTAAAATTTCAAGATGTTTAGAATACTCTGAGACCAGGCGGGGGTAAATCAAATAAATTAAAAATATGAAACATTTCAGACGAACTCTTGCATCCTCTAATGCACCTGCTGAAACAGCTTATAAGTTCGCATAAGGAATTTATTTATGTGTGATGATAATTTTTTTCAGATGTTAACCTAAAAAGGGCAAAGGCAAAAGTCGGAAAGTTGATTTATAATAGAGTTCTTCAGGTATGGTCAGCCATGGGTCAAATGCGTGACGCCGACCAGGTCCTGAGCTCATTGATAGCTGTTGGCGCGAATTACCTAGCTACCGAGAAGCGTAAATGCCAATTGCTTGATTTTAGAACCATGTGCTTACATTAGATTAATGGCCCAATGCCTTGCTGCTTAAAGAACAGTTATTTTATAGGTGTGGGAAAGGCAAAGACGCTTTCTGGTAAGAGGACTGTGATCAGGCCTACAGTACCTACTCCAGAACCTCCTTAGTGTCAATACAGGTAGAAAATATTGTGTCAGTAAAGAAAACTAAATCAGTGTGTGTATGTCTCTCAGTCCGGAACTTTGATGGAATTTGCATTAATGTCCCTTGCGTTTTTCAAGTATTATACATTTATGTTAACCAAATAAATAAGTATTAGTAATAAAATTGGCAATTTTATAAAATAAATCCCTCTTTTGGATCCAATATTTTAACAGTGACACTTACTCTGTGACTGACGAGTATACTTGTCATTGCTCGACTTCCGTGTCGCACATAGTGGCTCCCTCTCAAACGAGGGCCACGATTAACTGGTTAAAGCTACTGGTACGTTAACGATGTGTATGGAACGATGCAACTGGGAAACAGAATTCACAATTTTCCCCTTCAGTCAAGTAACGAGATCGAGCAAGCGCTTACGAGGGGTGATAAGAAAAAAAAAAGGTTACAAGTCATATAATGAAATATTTATAAACAATAGACAGAAAATACACTATCACATTTAGACATAACCACAAGTCTATTTAGGAATTTATCAGATTGCAGAACAAACTTGCTTAACCCATCTTGGTAGAAACCAGGTTTCTGTTCATTGAGCCAGGTCTCGGCGGATGTTTTCACAGCACTGTCTTGGAATATCGCAGCACATATGCTGTATGCTAACATAGCTCAGGCCCAGCTTTGGCGAGATTTCACTCACGCCCGTCGATCACTTTGAATCAATTCTTCGATTCGTGCCGTGTTGATTTATGTCGTTGAAGAACTTGGCCGGCCGTTCCCTGCCATATTGCGGATTTCGACTTCCTGTCTGCCGGATTGAAAAGAGTGACACCATTTCGCGACATGTTGTCTGCTCATTTCTTCTTCAACATAAACTTCCACGATTTGGCTGTGAATGTCAGATGTGGACACATTCTTAGCCTATAAAAATCGAATCACTGCTCGCTGTTCCAAACGACACCAATTTCTGGAGCTCTTGCCATTTCGATCGTCCTGAAACGTCTTGAAATTTTCACTACCCACCCGCAAACCAGCTGCATGACAAGTAGCCACATTTGTCTCCACTCTGGGGAAACAGAATTTCTCCACAATATGTAGTTTTCAAATGTTGAGGGTTGTAACCTTTTTTTCTGATCATCTCTTGTAGATTTTACACGGCACAATGTGAGAACTTCGAGACTGGACGGATTTAGCGTCCATCACCTTCACTTCAAGTTAGATCTTCTACAGTACCAGAATCCGACAATATTAATGCTATCCATAGGTTCATAACCATGACCAGTCTTCTACTGTAGTAATTGAAAGTATAATTAAAAAATTGTATAATAATGTCGAAAATTTTGCACATCTAATTTCAAAAGAATTCATCACATATACTTAAGTACCATTAGAAAAAGCGTTTTTCCTTAAAAATTTACCACAAATTTGAAATCTGTATGAAAGCCGAATTGAAAGAAAAATTTCCTTTAGGAAATGAGCGGAAAATAATATAAAGAAAAATTTTTAAGTCAATTCCTACTGTGAATGGATGAATAGAAAGTATTTTATTAACGGTCGAAAATTTGAACACGATGATATATATATATATATAGGGAGAGAGTGAACTAATAGTAGAAATTAAAAAAGAGCATGATTTGTCTGCATTGTTGAAACAATGCACTCCCTGTTTGGCTGGAAAACCGGTTTTCGATGCCAACTTTTGTCATTGTTTTAACAATTACATTGTTATAACAATGGAGACGAATCTAAGTTGTTGTCAAAAACCGGTAATTAATGAATTAATATTTGAAAAAAACTGCATTAACATCAAGTGTCATCCACTACAAGTTTAAAATAATTTATTTGAACTAGATTGGATTAATAGAAAGTATTTTATTAACGATTGAAAATTTGAACAAGATATATATATATATATATACACTGGTGTGCAAAAATTAAGGACGAAGTCGAACAATTACCATATCAGCTGAACGAAGAGGCAGAGCGGACAGAAAATCAATCAGGAGATTAAGTGAGGTGATGTACGGTAGCACATGCGCAGATATGCAGGTAGACGTAATGGGGGAGTGTCTGAGTAGTAAAGCATGTTGTCGGTGTAAGATTAGTATTTCTGGCAAAGAGATTGCACACCGTATAGCAGTTAAAATCACACCGAGTTGCTGCCTCAGCGAGAAATGGCGAATAATCAATCTGTTAGACGACATCTGGATGCTTTTACTTGAGGTCGAATCATTGGGAAGTTGGAGGAAGGTCGCAGTGGGACAAGTGTGGCTGCAGAGTTCGGAATTGCTCACAGCATCGTTTCACGACTTTGGAGACAATTTCAAACTACAGGAACAGCTATCCGGGGGTTCAGTAGTGGTCGTCCGCGAGGAACCATACCCGCAGATGACCGGTATATTGCCTTACAGGCCAGAAGAAACAGGCGGCAGACAGCGGGAGAAATCGCTAGACACACGACACAAGCGACTGGACGACCGATATCGCGTTTTACCGTGGCCAGAAGACTGCACGGTGGTGGTCTGTTTGCACAACGCCCTGTACGGTGTGTACCTCTAACGCCTGCCCATCGGAGAAGGCGTTCTCTGTGGTGCCGGGAATACCGGAATTGGAGAGATAATGAATGGGGACGAGTACTCTTTACAGATGAGAGCAGATTCAGTCTGAGTAGCGATTCTCATCGCATACTCATCTGGAGAGAGCGGGGAAGCCGCAATCATCCCTCGAACATCATTGAAAGGGACAGGTATGGAGGTGGCGGTGTTCTCGTTTGGGGAGGCATCATGCTTGGTAGTCGTACAGACCTTCACATCTTCGACGCAGGTTCAGTCAACGGGACCCGTTATTGTAACGAGATTCTTCTTCCATATGTGCGTCTTTTTAGAGGCGCTATGGGTCCGCAGTTCCTTTTCATGGACGACAATGCACCATGTCATCGCACAGTAGCTGCCGAACAGCTCTTAGAGAGTGAGGATATTGAACGTATGGATTGACCGGCACGATCTCCGAATCTCAATCCCATCGAGCATGTATGGGATTTTCTAGGCAGACGCTTGGCAGCTCGTACCTTACCACCAGTAACGATTCCGGAGCTTCGATTGGCGCTGCAAGACGAATGGGCAGCAATGCCTCAACAACTCATTGACACCCTCATTCCCAGCATGGGCAGACGCTGTGAAACCTGCCTAGCAGTCAGGGGAGATCATACTAAAGACCGGATATTTCTTGCTGGACATCCATCACAGGGATGTTTCGGCCTTCAGTCACATTGCGCTCCATGCTACTTTTTCAATAAAACTTCTTTTTATCCCTCTGATTTCTCTTTTAGTAAGTGTTGCTTACATTACTCATGTCCTTACGTATTGAGGATCATACGGTATTAAATGTGTTGATTTGGAATGCTTTTGTACAAAGTTATATTGAAAAAACCGTCTCGTCCTTAATTTTTGCACACCAGTGTATATATATATATATATATATATATATATATAGGGAAAGAGTGAGTTATATAACAGTAGGAATTGAAAAATAGCATAATATTGTCGAGATTGTGCCTCATCTAATTTTAAGAAGCATTCATCAATTATTCTAAAGTACCATTATAAGCCGAAAGTGCGTTTTTCTTTAAAACTTTATCCAAATTGAAATCTGTATGAAAACCGAATTAAAAAAAATTCTTTTGCGAAATGAGCGGAAAAAGTAAATTCATAAGAAGTACGTGATCACCAACCTATGTTTCAAGTCCTGTAGAGAAAAAACTTACTACATGATGATTATATGCATTCAGACATTCCAACGAATGAATGTGAATTTTACAACTTATTCGGAAACTCTGATTCAGGCTCTAAATTCTACAGATTTATTTACTTTGTAACACCCTTTTATAAGCTTCACTTGTATGTAACGGAATCTTTGAACTCAATTTTTACTCTCTTTAAAAGGTCACATTATTTCGAAATTTTGTTCACTTGTCCAGGACCGAATCTAATACAATAATTTAATAATTTTTTCCATTGTCCTGATCATTATCATCAGGATTAACGACTTCCCATTTTCAGATTCTCTCCCGCATCTGGCGACTGATTTCAGATCCCATTTGTAGATTTGGCGACGAAAAGATAAAGTTACATCTTAATTTGATAAACTATAAACGGGTGTTTTTTAGTTTTTTGAAACTATAATTTATTTCCTTCTTTTTTGGAATAGAAGTTCTATTGCAAACACCCCAAAAGGTAAAAGTGTAAAGTCGCTTGCACTTGGCTAATGGAAAAAAACATTTTTCCTAAACTACTTTTTTCCCGAGATTAGCGGATCCGTATATAAGTTGACCCCTTACTTTTAAAAAGTTCCGAAAATTATTTGTTCGTACATGGAAATATATAGCTAGTTGATCCGTAGGTTTCTTTTAAATTCGTGCATGTATGAGTATAAATTACATTTTAGAAACATCAGTTTCACACAATTTCAGTATTGAAAACATGTATCAAAATATTCTTAACATTACAAAACCGTTATTCACTCTCTTCGTTAGGGAGTAGTATAGAACAGAATGAAAGGAGTATCTGTTATAAGCATTATTGTTTTTACAAAAGTATAATATATGTTGCAATATAAAACTTTTTATACATTTATCGGTACAATAGCAGACCACGCTCGTAACAATATTTACACTAGGGTAATAAAGTTCAGAAACATTTCTTGAGGCAAGATAACAAATAGTAAAGTTGCAAAAATTTAACAGTAAAAGAAAAATTTACTGTGCACAAAACTACGTTTTATGGAGGTATAAATACAGACCAGGCACGCATTTTGCTGGCCTTTTGGGTGTAGCATTTTCAAACATTGCAGCGAATGGTTGGTTACTACCCTCATTTCTTTCAGACATTTTATACAGAACTACTTTCCTTGAAATATCCATCCATAACCTCAAGGGGAATAGAAGAACGTATTGCGGTACTCGAATATTTCTGAAAAGGTGTACCTTTCTCGGTTACTTTTTAAAATAGTTTAAAAGGCTGTGTGTTTCATGATTCCTGAATTATAAATAACTATCTATTTAATTAAAAAATTACCAAGAATAATGAATATTATTTAGGTGTAGTTAGATCAGAAGTTATGAATAGATAAAACCAGAATAAAAATTCGAATAAAAACAATTTAATTACTTACAATAATAGCATATATTTAAAACTTATATTTATTGACAAGCAATAATCGTGATCGAATCATATAAAATAAAAAGGAAATTTTACTTGTGATAATTTTAAAGTAGTAAGAGTACAACATTCATTTAACTCCTTATACCAAATTGTTCCTTTTATATTTAAATTCAGCTATATTTTCAATTTTGGAATATTTTATTCCATTTTTGCATACATAATTGAAAATTATGTAAATAAAAAAAATTACATTTTTCAAGTCTAATTTTAACTCGTGTAATTATTCATTAATTTGTAGTAGAGAAATTGTTTACGCGCATATAGGGGGTCCCGAATTCATGGTACAAACTTTAAGGGTAGGTACAGGACATTGTAGCAATCATTCATTTTATAAGAATGTGTATGGGCGGTGAAGCACAAACACAAAAAATAAGAGACGAAAGGTTTATTGAAAGCTTCGTTGACAAATGTAATGTTTACAATAACTGTTCGAAACTGCATCCACCAGTAGCGATACATGCTTGACTACGTCGGTGGAGAGATTGGCGTACACGTTTAAAGATGCCAGGTATTTCTCGCAAATGTGCAGCAGCTTCAGATGTTCGAGCAACGAGATCCTCATCTGAGTCAAGTGGATTCGCATAAACAAGATTCTTCAGATGTCCCCATTAAAAGTAATCGAGGCTCGATAAATCAGGCGATTGGTGTGGCCAAGGGACTAGTCCACCCTGCCCAATCCATCGCGCCCTAAACGTGGCATTCGGGTAAGTGCACACATAGCTGAAAAATTCTGCTATCCGACCTTCGTCGATCAGGAAACTGCGCATGATACATTCGTAACGCTGAGATGCATCATGTTGAGCGGCAGCTAGACATATACTGCCTCCTACTAACAACGCAGTCACCCGATAACTCCATTTCTCTTTCCTTTTATTTTCCCTGTTTGTGCCTCACCGCGTCACTTGCTCCCATAAATCCCTATACAATAAATAATTTTTATATTGTCCTGTATTTAACCTTAAAGTTCATACCATGAATTCGGGACACCACCCTGTATATCTCTCTTTAACTGTATATCTAACTATCTATCTCTTTCTCTCTTTTGCTCTCTCAATCTATTTATATCTGATTCAAGTTACATAATTGAAAATATAAGACAGAATAATTGCAACTGAGTTTCACAATGCCAAATAACATTCTAAAAATGAATTGACGCGCTACAAGCAAACCTTACATGGTTGGTTTCTTCTATTCCCTTGGGAAAATATGCAATTTATCACATACATCTTTGTTTTGGATAACGTCCAAGAATACTGATGGAGACTAGAAAACAAAGTTTGCTTCAACTTTTCTGTATTATGCTAATAAATTTAGAGAATGGATTTGCACTCGCTTAAACAGGTAAATTCAACATATTAAAATAATTTCATTAAAATGTGTTATTCAATTAAATAATTTCATTTAATAAAACAAAAAAATAGGATCTCTACTGTGCTTCCTTTATTTTGCTTTTTTCCTTATTTAAAAAGTTAGCAGTATAATAGTTCAGATTTCTATCGATACTATTTTAACTGAAATTAAACAAGTATCAACTAACCATAAACTACATCAATCACGTAAAATCATTATTCATGTACAAGAGAAACATAGTATTGGATCATTATATGATATTGAAGATTCTCCGTTAAAATATCTCATAAAATAATTATATCTTTACTAGTTCAGTTTTGGATTTAATTTCATTGTTAGAGTTGCATGTTTCAAATCATTCTTTAAAGAAATAATAAATCATTAGAATCGAAATTAAAATGTATCAGTTTATATGCCTCATATTGGTATATTTTATTAGTATTTAAATTAATACTCATATTTGCTTATTTTGCATCTATTTTTCACATTTTTATAAAACCAGTCAAAGTTTGTTGTATGTCATGTATAAATGGAGATATGCGAAAAATATTAAGCAAAACCTAAATTAATATTTAATAACAATAATAATAATAATAATAATTCAGGAAAATATTGGATTAACCATAAAAAGTAGAACACAAATAAACTAACAAATTGATTCGTTTAAGTTTCTCATTAATTAATTTAAATTCAATTATGTTTACTAAGAAATATCAACAAATTATTTCACTGTTATATGTATTAAAATGCCAATTTCTTATCGTCGATTCTTTCGATAAACTAACTATTATTTCTCTTAGAATTATTCAGGAGAATTTAGTGTAATGAATTGTTCTTTTTATTCAGAAATAGCAAATATTTCAAAACTTCTTTAAGAAACTTTTAGAAAAGTTTATACAAATTTGAAGTTTTAATTATTTTTTGTCAAATTTATTTCAATTAAGTATCTTAATTAACATGAGAATTTTCTAACTTTCGTTTCTTAAAGATTTCTTGGAAAAAGAACTAAAATATGAATTCCATTTACCTAAATAAAAGTATAATGTATATTAAAAACGTTTAAAAAATTCTTCTTAAACATCAGAAACCTTTACTAATAAAATTATAGTTTAAGTTTAGAATTGATCTCAAAAAAGAAAAAGAAATGCCTTTAATATGCGCATTATGAAAGATACAATAGTTCCATTCATTTTATATCCTAAATTTAATATGATTTTATTAGATGTAAAAGTCATATCTCGATAATTAAACTAAATTATCAAGAAATAACTGTCGAAAATTTTCCTATAACTAGATTTAGTGAGATTAAGATTTAATCTGAATAACTTCATCTCAATCTCAGTAGAATCACAAAGTAAGTTCCAAAATACAAAAAAAAGTAAACACGTACAGTACTAATCTAATTTAAAAAGACTAAGCACACATTATCGTTTGCCATTATCGAATACCAAACAAGATTATTCGAATTCCAAAGAATCCAGAAGAATGCCTCAGAGATTCCTGAGGTGAATATGATTCTTCTCCCAAATAGGGAATTAAGAATGCTTTGATTTATTCGAGTGAAAAAGAAAAAAATCACAAAATGTCTTTTCACATTTCCAGCAGCTTCAGTATGAAACTTTCAGTTTATGATTATAATATATATGTCTTTGACAAGGTAAATGAAAATTATTGAAAAAAATTTAGTCTTGTTTAAGGAAAGTGTACAAGTATCAATAAATAGTATTATATCAAGACAAGCTATTCTTTATAACGAGCTAATTGATACATAAAACACCACTTATTTACTAATATATTATTGTTATATTATAATTAAAATTGCTATAATTTGTTAATTTCTAATTATTGATGTTCGAAACTTCCTTTTGTTTATTAGTGGATAAAGAATGAAAAGGAAATTCAAACGGTAACTATATGTTCTAAGTTTCTATTATCTAAATTTTTATTTTTTGAAATATGAACCTTCGAGGAATATTTGAACTGAACTTGCAGCAGTCCGTTGGATTCTGACCATTTTTAAGGTAACTGCATCTTTAATCCAAAAGGTATCCACTGAGAGTATTCAAAATGATAACAGTGTGGTGAGAGGTGATAAAAATAAAAATGTTGTAAGATGTCTTCAAATACTTTGTTCATGTACGTATATATATACACTGCTGGCCACCGTAAATGCAACACCAAGAAAGACAAGAGATAGCACAACAAAATTTATTTTGTAGGTAACATAATGACCAAGTATCAAATGATTAAATTTATAGACTTCTGTGAAGTGTGTGGTTCTTGCCAGAATCAGTAGCCAGAGTAGCCGCCATTGTTGGAGATCACCGCTGCCACACGCCTCCGCATTGATTCAAAGAGACTTTGGATGTCTTCTTGGGGTACAACAGACCAAGCAGCTTCCACACGTTGCCAAAGTTGATCTGGTGTGGCAGCTGGGGGTGTAATGTGGGTCAATCAGTTGAGCAACCATGGACCACATGTTTTCTATCGGTGAAAGATCCGGAGAGCGAGCCGGCCAGGGAAGCAATTCAATCTGGTGATTGACGAAGAACCTTTGGACAATGCGTGCCACGTGTGGTCGCGCATTATCCTGTTGAAATATGGCTGTGGTCAAGCCCTGAAGGTAAGGAAGGACAAATGGCTCCAACACCTTGGAGATGTAGCGCTGGCTATTTAAAGTACCGGCAATGCGTACTAGAGGAGTGCGAGAGTGATATCAAATACCTCCCCATACCATAATACCCGGTGCAGGACCAGTGTGACGGTGCATAACGCAGCTGTTCAGCATCCTCTCTCACGGTGTCTCCAGACTCGAATCCGACCATCGTGGTGTTGCAGACAGATGCGTGACTCGTCAGTAAAGACAACTTCATTCCATTCTGCCGCCCACATCCTTCTTTCATCGCACCATTGGCGCCGGAGACGTCTGTGGTTCTGCGTCAAGGGTAGACCAAGCAATGGACGTCTTGCGGACAAACCACTCTGCTGTAAACAGCGTCGAATGGTACCCGCAGACACTGAATGATGCGTTACATACTCAATGTGCTGTGCTATGTTTCGTGATGTGACTGAGCAATCCGTCACTGCCATGCCCACAATTTGCCTATCCTCAGGTGAAGTGGTGCACTGAGGTGGATGCGATCGATCATGGGTCCGGCGTACCCTCCAGTATCCAACGGTCACATTTCCGCATTACAGTTGTTTGGTTTCGTCCAACACGTGACTACCGATTTCCCCTGAAAGATAATCCACAATCTCGGTAGGCCACTCTATCCTTCCTCTGTCGAACTCGATTACTTGATCAAAAGCTGATCGCTGTTTTCTATGAGATATAACTGGTCGTTTTTTGAAAAAAACCACAAGAAAAATACAATTGCCGAACTTGAAATCGTTGAAATCTCCAAGCCTTAAATAGCGCTTTGAGGTGGCGCCACAGGCGTGCGTGATGTGTGTCTGCGATGAAATTCTAATCATTTGCATATCTCACCTCCGCTAATGCATGTTGTAAATTTCATGTTATTTGCGAGCTTCCTTCAGGGTGTTGCATTTCCAGCAGTGTATATTTACTGTTATTAATATTAGATTTATGGCAATTTATTGTATGATTTTTGATTATGTATATTTCCTCTGTTTATCTTGCTTAAAGTAATATATTGTTACGAAAATCGGGTTTCGAGGATTTTAGGCACATCAGTCTCAAAAAAAAAGACAGTTCTTCAGCAGCTATGGAAATTTATTGTCGAAAAACATTCCTTGAAATACTGGATACAGTACTCAAATTCCATTAATAAATCTCAGAAGGCCTTCACACCTTCTTTGGCGCTCAGACACAACTATCAGTGTCTAAAATACAAGTATGTAAAAGATTCTTCATAAAAACTTGCTCGTCCTACACAACAAACGCAGAAATAACTAATCACTGGTCGACTCTTCACGGTCAAAAGAAGACTAACTCAGTTTCGGAAAGGGACTCCCTATTTTCAAGTCTCACGGATCTTTCGAGAAAAATCCGCTTGCGTCATAGATCATGATATTTTTAGATTTCTCCTCTAATTTCCAAAAGAATCTATAGGGTCGTGAACTCACCAACATGGTCGCCAAAAATAATGCCAACTTGACTTTATTGCCAAGATTTCACTAAGTTTCCGTTGAATCGCCCTTATAATGAAAGAAACGGCATTGCTTGCGAATATTACAATTTTAACATAAAATAAATACAACATACAGTAAAATAAACGTATTACACATCCACATATTAATTATTTACACTATTGTAAATATTCTTTACACAAAATTCGTAACAATATCAAACAAAAAACAGTGAACAGACATAGTAAAATAAATACAATGATACATAAGCAAAATCTTAGGTTTAGTATTTAGTATTAAGAAACAGGATTACGAATGTTTCAAGTCACCAGCCTTCCTCTATACTAAGCGGAAATAAAATCTAGAAGAGAAAATGCAATTTAGAATAATACATATAAAGTTTATTTGTTGGTTAAAAAATTGCAGTAAAAACTTAATACTTATCCATATAATAATACTTAACTTTTTTTTTCAAAAGTTATACACGCAATATCACCCCAAACAGTAAATGCCCATTGCAATATTTATACTGAACGTAAAAAAAGTTTAAAAGCAGTTTTTGCTGAAAGTCAAAAAACATCAAGAAATGAAACTTTCAGAACGAAGGAGAAATAAATGTATGGCACACAAAACTACATTTTAAGAACTTATAAATACGGAACAGGCACGTATTTCGCTGGCCTTTTGGGTATTGAATTCTCAAGTACATATAGAATTGCGAGTGAGTACTCTCCTTTCTTTCGTATATTTTTGTGTAAAGGCTCTTCTTCGTTCTATTCTTATACATAAACTCGTAAAGAATGTTTCACAGAAGTGCAGTTTAGATACTTTTAAATATTTTTAAGTTTCTAGAGTCCTAAATAAATAACTTTATTTATATAAAAGTGTATTTGCTTTAACTGTGGAAACTCGTGAATCTTGAGTATTAAAAATCCAATTAATTATTTAAAATATTTTCTTTTTGTATATAATTATATTAATATAACGTAATACTTCACTTCCATGATGATTTCAGAATTTAATTATCATAATATTATGTATTTAATGTAGTAAATTTTGTAATTACTTTCATATGCGTTACATACGTAAAGTATAGAAATTTATATATTTTTCATATAGTACTAATTTTTCTTGCATACCGGTTTTAAATCTCGAAATAACGTTTTCCTCCGAGAATACAATTTTAATCCAATAAACTGTTTTTTTTTTGTTATGTTTAATAATTTGAGAATAAGGCAGTGACCCTAGATTTAAGGAAATAGACATATAGCAAATATAAATCCCACATTTTTAGTAAAAAAAAATTTAATTTACAATTTTTATCATCAGTCATTACAAGCCGTTTTCGCTTTTACATAAATAACTATCACATACTTTGTCGTACCATAGTCGGGTTAAATAATTTCGACCTAACTCAGTACTATCAGTCCATCAAAAAAAAATGTATTCTTTTCTCTTTTTTTTTCTGGTTTGCTTTTCACTCCCCACTCCATCTTTTTAAACTTCCCAGGAAGACTGTTTCATCTGCCTTGAATTCCATTCCATTCCTTATTAGAAAGAAAATATCCTTCCTATCCTGAAAACAACAATTAATATTTGGGACAATGAATACTGTCCGAAACACTAATGGCTCTTTCAGGATAGGGTCCCGTCTGACCAGCACTCAATGTGGCACCTCATGCCTAAGGTGAAACAGATGAGATGTAAATTGGCATTTTACTCCAATGTAAACTACACAATTCCAGTCAGACAGTTGGCTCTGGAAGTCATAGATGGCATTCCGAGTGATTCCATTTTGATTTATACAGATGGCAGTAAAGACGATTTGAACAACGCTGGGAGTGGTGTCTTTATCAAAAGTCCAGCTTTCTAGACGCAACCCGGAAAACTTCTCGGCATTCAGAAGCGAATTAATTGCCATAAATGAAGGATTAAAAAGACCATCCTTGACGGCATTAATTTTAATAACATTTGGGTCCTTACTGACAGTCGGAGCTCGATTCATTATCTACAGGACTGGAGCAATGTATGCGACATCGTGGGCATACAAATTATCACTCATCTTAAAAATCTAGCCAAGGGAAGAGAAGTCCCCTTTCAGTGGATTCCCTCCCATGTTAACATCCAAGGGAACGATGCTACAGACATCTTGGCTAAAAGAGGTTGTTCTGAGCCTCTCAACTGGGACTACACACTAATGTTTGTTCAATTCGTGCAATTTTTACTCGTTGCCATAGAATGCTTTAGAACAATTTTTGCAGTGAACTGAAAAGTGCTCTAATGAGTTGCTTGATATTTAGCAATGGGTTCTTCGGGTGTCTAAACAAGATGGCGTAACGGTGTAGTTGCATGAAATATGGTATATTTTATGATGTACATATTTTCGCGTATAATTTTAAACAGATGATTCATTTCTTTTACCATAACGAAAGGCGAGGAAATAAAAAAATAAAGGATGGTCGAACAGAAAATAGGAAATGTTTCAATGTAGAAAAACGTGGCTATGTCAGAGCATGTCGTTGTTACGAACCTCCCCTCAGATCGGGAAAAGTGGAAAAAAATGCACGTGTGATACCTTAACATATAAAAAATTTCTCTATAAAGAAAAAAGCAGTCAGACAAGACTGGCTCACCCCTCCCGCCCATCCTTGGTTCAGCAGGAAGACCCCGGGGGAGCGTTAGAATTTGGGGGTGACAGAAATGATCAAACGGCCATCTCAAGACTCATAAGTGGACATCTGAAAAACATGGCATTCGACTCAGGACGCAAAGTTTTTCAGTGTGCAAAAAATGCAATCTGAAGCCTGCATCCCCCGATCACATCCTGGATTGCTTGGGGTTCGCTCTGGCGGATGTTTATGAAAGACCTCTACTGGTGCTTGACTTCACTAGAGTTCCCGGTATCGTGGATCTGATCTAGCTGCTGCTAGATCTCTGAGGGAATAGAAACAACAACAACAAGGTCAAACAGATGAGATGTAAATTGGCATTTTACTCCGATGTATACTACACAATTCCTGGCAATTCCTACTCACAATAGCACAGTCCATCCTTTCCTCACATAAATACCCCATGTTAAATAATAAATGGATCTTTCAACTGACAACAGGCACGGCCTATCTATTGCCCACTTTGAAGGAAGAAACCCTTTACTGCGTCTTTTCGCCTGGGGTGCCAGTAAACAAAAAAAAAGGTAGAGACAGCTGATAACCCAAGAAGCTACATTACAGGAGGAAAGGGCTCACAATTTCTAGTGACTTCCTTCAAACAAGACATTAAAGAAAATTTATCCAATTCAAAATTATGACGCATATTAGCCCCCTTTTTATTTAAATTTTCAACCCTTCTGGAAAAAATGCCACACTTTTTTCGGAATGATTTCGAATTAAGAATTTGTTCGCTTAAAAACTCTTTGAATGAAGTAAAATTAAATGTCATTGCATGCCTTTTTTTTCTCAGTCGAAATGGCATTCCTATTAAAAATTTCGACTGCATAGGTATATCAGCTTATTAAGAGAAGTTCATTTAAAATAATTCTGACTAAGACTATTTTTTTATATTAGAAAAAATAAAATCACGGGAGAGAGAACTTTCTTAAACTTTATTATATAAAGAAAGGCTAATATTTCAAAGAAAAATAAAAATGGCATGCAAAAAAGATTTCTAATCCGTAAATAATTACACTTCGGGGGGAAAAAACGAACAAATTGCTTTTTTGTGATACTTTTTTAAAATTTTAATCCTTAATTTGAAACATTTCCAATAAACAATTTCAAGCATCAGTGAATAAATTCAAATTATTTTGGTAATGTGCTTTCGTCCCGATTAAATAATCATTTCTTTCCGAATTTCCCAAGAGATCCCAAAGCAACGAATCCTTTTTTATCACAAAAAAACAGCAAGTCCTTAGAGAATTTGGCTAAAAAGTACTTTTAAAAAAGTTGACATGTAACAGAGATTTTGAACATTTTACGAACAATTAAGTGAAATATATTTTAAGAACTTAAAGTATTATGTTTAAATTACTTTTATAGCGATTAAAACGAAATTGGTTCAATATATACGAGGCTTGTCTGGAAACTAAACGCGAAAAAGGTTTTTGAAAAAACTCGCATAAAAAATATTTTTTTCAAAACAAAACTGATTTTCATATGAAAGAGAATGTCGGAAACTATTTTTGTACATGGTTACCGCCATTGTTCAGACATTTGTCCTATTGGAAATCAACTTGTCTATGCTATCTTCAAAGCAAGATGCCCCCAGTGAAAAGTTTTTTAGAATTTGTGGAAACATTGCAAAGAAATTTTATTGTGAACCATCTGTTTTCCCGAATTTTCTCATTCACTTTGTAAGGAATTATTATTCCTTCTTCCCTCTAACCCGGCTAGATGTGTAGGAGGAATTAAATGATCAGACGACATGATGAACTCAAATTATTTATTTATCTCTATATTTAACACAGACCCAAATCACACTCTTATTAAGATAAATTTGATCAACTAGAGCACACAGGTGAGACAAGATAGCGTGGGGACAATATATACAATCATGAGAATATATCCTTACGATAACTTATACAAAGCATGTTTTAAGAAGCTTGTTAATGATTTAACTCTCTAACTTCTATTTGAACTAAGATTACAGTACCTGAATTCTTGCAATCCTTTAAACTATTCGAAGGGGCCTTTAACACTAAAAGTTGACTTAAGCACTTCTTAGAGATTCCACCATCACGCGTCGTACACTGTTCACGTACTACTTCCCGATTGCTAGCTTCTCATTAATTCACTTCACATCCGGCTATCCTCACTTCACTAACCTTCAATTCTCACCTCACTAACTCTTAAAACTCGCGAATATAGAATATATATATTAAACTTAATTTGCATAATCACGTTTTCCTGTCCTCGGGGAAAGTTGGTTGAAAGAATGCTTGCCCTAAGGGAATCCCCAAGGAGTTAGTGAAAGGACGCGTATAGATCCGTCATAACTTTTCCAACAAAACCATCATTGACAACAGAAGGCCGCCCACTCCGTGCTTCGACATAAACATTTTTCCCCATCTTAGAATTGTTGAACCACTTTCGATTTCAAGAGTAATCTGCTCAAATTACAGAACGCACTTCACAGTCGGTGGCATCGGAAATCGTCTTAAACATTTTGAACTCTCACAAAAACGTGTAAATGCAATACAACCCGATTGTAAGGGCATTACTGTGGACTGACCTTCAATCAGACATCCGCTTGCCATGTCCACATTGTCACTTTGTGATATGGACTACGGGCTTGTTGTATTAGTTGTGTCAACATTGGGAAGGTCAGTGCTGGCTGTGGATGATGCTGGAGTTGTCACCCAATGATATCCTATACGTGCTCAATTGGAGAAAGATCTGGTGATCTCCCAGTGAAAGGTAACATGTCAACATTTTGTACAGCACGTTGCGCTACAACAGCAGTGTGAGGGCGAGCGTTATCCTGTTGGAAATCTGAACCCCCCTCCCCCCCCCAGAATGCTGTTCCTGGTTGGCACTTCTATAGGTGGATTTACGAAACTGACGAACAAATTTGCAGTCAGTGTGTTTGGGAAAACCACAGAGTGCTCTTGCTGTCATAGGAAATTGCTCTCCAGACCATGGCTCCAGTTGTAGATTCAGTGTGTCTCGGCCGAAAACAGTTTGGTTGCAGGCGTTCCCCTGGTTTTCTTATAACCAACACACGGCCATCACTGGAATCAAGGCATAACCTGCTTTCATCAGAAAACACAACAGATCTCCACTCCGTCCTCCAATGAGCTCTAGATTGAGACCACCGACGTTGCAAATGGCAATGGCTTGGTGTCAGAGTAATACATGCTACAGGGTGTCTGGCTCGGAGCTGTCCTTGAAGTAACCGATTTCTAACAGCTCGTTGAGTCTCTGTGGTACCAACTGCAGATCTAAATTCTAGCGCACATGGAATGCGATGCACCACAGCTGTAGCCAAATACGGCGGTCTTTCCTCTCACTAGTGCCACGTAACCATCCGGTACCCGGTCTTCTTGAGGCAGTATCATCACATGAGCAGTTTAACCACTTCTCCCAACAATCATGCAGTCTATACATTCCGGCCAAGTCTTTCTGCAATATCGCGGAAAGAAAATTCATTTTCTTGTAGCTCTGTTACACAACCTTGTTCAAACTTGATGAGCTGTTGATAATGTATTCTTCATCTTCTTAAAGGCATTCTTGGTTAACATCATTTCAGTACGTCAAATTTCACAGACAAATAAAGTTCATGAACTTTACAGCACGCATTTAAAGCAACCCTGATTTGCAAGTAAGTTCTGAGTGGCGCTACTAATGCCACACTTAAGCACTAGGAGCGAAATTTTAATCGATGTCTTATTTCAGATGTATAAACACGTCTACCAAATTTCGTTTAGTTAATATAAGTCTTTCTAGGTGTTGAGATTTTTTACTCAATGTATTTATTTTTTCAAAACCTTGTTTTATAGATCGGGAGACAGGCATCAATACAAACCACATAAAAGGCTTCAAAATTTCACGCTATGTATATTCTTATATTGCCTTACTGGGAATATGAGACAGACAGCATCTGAAGGTATAGGAATACAACGAGCTTCAAATCCTCACACATACAGCACTAGATGGCCATTGTATAGGCAATGCATACAAAAGATGTGACAATGTAATCCATTGGCAGCCCACACTAATACATTGGGTGCAGGACCAGATGAATGATGCATAATACAAGTATTAAGCACCACATCTACGATGTCTTTAGATTCTAACTATGGTGTTCGTAGTTTTGAAAATTGAATCAGGAGTCATTAAAATGACAATATCTTACAATTTGGTTGGCTATGTACACCATTTAATACATTATTAAAATTCTTGATACCTATGGTTTTTAGAGAGGGAGAGAGATGCACTTTAAACGTCGAACTGTTAAGTGCCGGTAAGCAATAGCGACTCCTGAGTTGGCACCAAACTCGCCTAACTTTCACACCAAGGGAAGGACATTTGATCCTCGACAGATTTATCGTGCATCGCCTCCTATGCTTGGTGGGTGATGGCTCGTGTATAGTGGCTCTAGGCTTTTACTCATGACAAGCGAGCCATCAGTCCGTGGTCAACTTAGTGGTCAAGGTCCGTGGCCACGGTAACCAAATGGTCAAGGTATGTGACCTTGACCACAAAGTTACAGTGGCCCCCCTATGGATTTTAGGGAAAGGTAATTGCAGCTATTGATTTCTAGTGGACATTTCATTCTGCTGCAAAGGGCATTGAAATCTAAGTGTAAAAACCGATTTTCAGGTCAATAGATCGGAATTGCTGTCATATGGTTCCTGAAGTAGTAGAGTTACCTATCATAGTCATGAGCACAATATGCTTTCATTAATTGTAATGAGGCCACAAGATACTTGTAAATGATGCCATTGCTCATCCGTGGACAACAGATCCGCCTCGCTGCAGCTTGGTTACATCGGACATATTTACCAATTTCTCGGAATGATGATCCACATTATCTATAGTCAACAATTTTTTTTCATTCGAACTCATACACGAGCAGTAATAACACTTGTATTCTTCTTCGATACATACTGAAAAGCTGCTCATACAAAACAACTGCCTGATCAATCAATTTTAGAAAATCAAAACTTGTCCTCCTTTTATGTAGCGCTTATTGGTAACATTACAATCACCCACGATATGTGCTTCTGTGTTGAAATATTGATCAGTTAAATGTCCCATCGAAGTAAACAGAAAATAAAAATTTTTGGTATTGTATTTTGTATGCCTAACAAAATTCTTCATAGGAAACTTTATGTACGGGAGTTGTTCTATCATCTGTTCACTAAGATCAATCACCAAAGCTTCGTTTTAAACTTAAATCTTTCATACTTTTCAAACGAAATAATTGTATTCTGTATTTTGTTTGTTTTAGTATTTTATTCTTTTTCTGTAATAATTCTGTATTTTTCATTTTTTTCCCTTTTAAAATAGAGAATATAACAATAGAAAATGATAAATGCATACTCGTACAAGATTTTCAAAATGTTTTTGGCTAACTATTGATAATAAGACTTCCTTGTCTTGTCATTTTATTAATCAATCTAAGTATTACAAATGTACATATACTAGGATTATTCAGGGATCATCATTTCCAGAAATATCGTTATTTCTTTTTTATTTTGAAAATAATTTATAATATTAAATTATTTATACAATATTTATCATGTTACTGGTACTAACTTACTATTTAAATATCCTGAAGTTCCACAGAATATAATAAAAAAAATCAATCTTCTAAAATCTTCAAGAAAGTACCCCAAAAACTTTAGATTTACCTATGAGAAAAGTTCCTTGTTAATGCGTTTATAAATCAACGACAAATTTATAAATTTTAAAAAAACATTCGTTTTTTAATAGTTTTACTAAATTAAAGTATTTTTGTAAAGATTCACAAAAGCAGACGATTTAGTAAAAAAATAATATTGGAATTATTTCATCTAGTTTTATTTTAACTCTTTAATTTAATGGAAGATTTCTTAGTCTCAAATGTTATCCAGCATTAATATTACTAATTAAAATGATAATTTAAACTTTGAAGAATGTTAAACAATTCCTTAGTGGTGTAATTGCCTATGCAAAGAGGATAATTTATCATCAATCTCGTATTTCAAGATTGAAGATAATTAATTTCTGTCTTCAAATTCAAAAACAAATTGCCCCACGTACGCAGTCGATTGATTGAATTAAAAAGGTTTTAGTGTAACAAATCATGTCACGATTGTGATTTAGATTTCTTTTTCTGTTTCATTTTTAACATGGAAATCAGGTATAAAAGCAGGGAAGGGAAATGACTTTTAAATTATTTTAATCGAGTAATTACTAAAAATTGAAATAAAAACTTAGTCCTAATGATACACAGATTTCTTCAAAGTAACCACTTACTTAATGCAAGGAATTGAATTGCTAATGATGAGCGAAACCTTCATTTTTCAAGCAATGTCATTGGAACATGACAAAGTAATAGAATCTGAATTAACATAAACTAGATCAACATAAGAGTTTAGTTTTTCCAGGAATCATTTTCTACTTAAACGTAAAGAAAAATTTTGATTTATGAGCATTTTTTTTAGATTCGGATCTTTTGCCGCTTTAAATAAAAAACAGAAAACAAGAATATTTAATTGATTATAATAGCATGGTCGAAGTATATTATTGATATCTTTTGATGAAATAAAATATAGTAGTCTCCAAAGAAAATAATTCGGAATAAATGTTATCTTATGTTTGTTCGAGGTGATTTGTATAAAAAATGTTTTTGTTCAAGTCATATGAGATTCAGTTACTAAAGGGTTGGGGTAAATTTCATTATGCATTCATATTAACATTCGTTAAATATTTTTTTATTATCATATCAGTGCTTAGATGTTAATCCTACTTTAAAAAATGTAATAACTTCATATCTATACAATTGGTGTTGTTACTTTATAATAAATAGAAAGGTTTGATTTTAATATTCTGAATATAAAAGAATGATTCTTAATTCTAAGAATCTTTTTTGCGTAGCTTTTGTAATGTACAATGCTTAGAAAAATATGTAATAATGTCTCTCTCTCTCT